>PVIH01016540.1:0-45204 GCA_004025045.1 Sigmodon hispidus
ACACACACAAACATACGCACACACACAAACATACGCACACACACACATACACACACAAACATACGCACACACACAAACATACGCACACACACACATACACACACAAACATACGCACACACACAAACATACGCACACACACACATACACACACAAACATACGCACACACACATACACATATGCACACACACACACATACACACACACATGCGCGTGTATAAATAAAAGACAACTTGCTGAGTACATTTGGTGTTGCATATGTCCCAGCACTGGAAGGCAGAGACAAGATCCCTGGGCTTGCTGACTGGTCAAGTTAGCCAATTGGTGAACTACATTCGGTGAGATACCTGGTCTCCAGGTGTCCTGGTTGGAGAGCTGGCTCAGTGGTTAAGAGTGCTGGCTGCTCTTCCAGAATCTGTGTGTTTGATTCCCAGCACCCACATGGCTACCCGTAAGTATATGTAACTCAAGTTCTAGGTATATGATAACCTTCATAGGCATTCAACACACGTGGTACACAGACATGTATATAGATAAAACACCCATTCATAGAAAATAAAGATAAATAAATAATGTTTAAAAAATCAAACAAAGTGGAGAACAATAGAAGAAGACGACACGCCAATGTCAACCTCCAGCCTTTGACTCTGTATGTGTTGGCACATATGCATATAATATATAACACACACAGGTACAGACACACAATGTAATGGGCTATTCTCGAAGGGATACTGAACTGGCAAAATAAGAACATTAGGAAAACACTAGTGAAATCTGAAGAAGAACCTGGTCCGGTTAATAGCAGTGTACCAAGTTGGCTCTTTAGCTGTGACAGATGCACCATAATGATGATGTTGGTGACGGGAGACAGTGGGTGAGGAGGCATAGCCAAAAACTCTCTGTGCCAACTTTGCAACTTCCCTGGGAATCTAAAAGCATTCTTTAAAAAAAAAATTAAATGAAAAGGAGGAAGGGGTTCAATTACTCCCACCAGCCACATCCTTCCTGAGGGAACCCAGCTAAGCCAAAAAAGCACCCCGCCTTCAGAAATAGAGTTGAAGCATCTACAACGCAGTGTTAATTTGAACAAATTATATGGATGGTCAGGAAGGAATTTTGGGGAGTCAATTCTTAGCACCTACTGTCACCACCACAGCTATCTCAGAGAAATTTCCTGTGACAGTGGATCCTAATTGTCCTAGCCATGCCACGTGCTCACACCAGCATTCAGTGGGCCTAACTGTCCTGGGTCTCTGTCTCTCTGTCTCTCTCTGTCTCTGTCTCTGTCTCCCTTGCATCTTTGCACTGTCTTCACGCTTTTTGTTCTGGCTTCCTGGGTTTTGGTCCGTCATTTTTCTTTAGCTTTCCACAATCCGTTGATTTCAGTGATACTTGGAGTTGCAGATGGGTGATCTTCTCCCCACCCCACTTTGCCTCTCCTCCTAGCCCAAGCCATACTGGGATATAACTGGAAAAGTTTGACTTTTGTAGCTTCTCCAACTGTACCATCATCAGCTGTATTGTTAAATATAAAGAACATCCTTCTACAATGGGAAACATACAGGAGTTGTATATATGATAGTAGCTGAGCTCTGGGCTGGAGTGATATCTCAGTGGGTAAAGTGCTAGCCACCAAACCTAAGGGCTTGAGTTTGATCCTATATGGTGGAGGGGAGAACCAGCTCCATCTCTCTCTCTCTCTCTCTCTCTCTCTCTCTCTCTCTCTCTCTCTCTCTCTCTCACACACACACACACACACACACACACACACACACACGCTAGCTAGTTAAGAAAATACTAGTGCAGCGTGGGTCTTAGTGACTGAACCTAGGGTCTTGTACATGCTTAGCCAGCTTTGTACCTCTTTACTATAAAAAAGGTTTAAGTTGTCCAGGCTGGCTTTGTTTAATTTGTGTCCTTCTGCCTCAGCCTTATGAGGATTATAGGCCCATAATACCAGGCCTGGCTTTTATATATATATATATATATATATATATATATATATATATATATATATATATATACATATACATATATATGTATACATATATATATTTCTGTACTTTCTTTATACTTTATTGGTATGACTTAGATTACATCAATTTATGATTTTTTTTTAATTTTTTTTTTTATTATGCATACAGTTTTACAGAAGAGGGCGCCAGACCTCATCATAGATGGTTGTGAGCCACCATGTGGATTTGCTGGGAATTGAACTCAGGACCTCTGGAAGAACAGTCAGTGCTCTTAACCTCTGAGCCATCTCTCCAGCCCCCAATTTATGATTTTTTTAGCCTTTCTCAAGTAAACAAAGTGATGATTTAGTTTCTGATGTTCTCCCAGGTTCTCTGAGTCTCAGAAGGTGCTGGCTATGGTATCCTTGTCTATTACTCTCTTGTAACTATCCCTGTGCGTTAGTTACTTCTCTCTGTTGCTGTGATAAAATACTGTGACAAAAAGTGATGTACAGAAGAGTTTATTTTGGCTTGTAGTTCCAAAGAGAGAGAGTCTACGATAGCCAAGGAGACATGGAAGCAGGTAATCAAAGCAGGAAGCTGAGACATTATATCTTCAACCTCAAGCACGAAGCAGAAAGAGTAAACAGGAAGTGGGAGGGGTCATTAACTATTAAAGCCCACCTCAAATGATGCACTTCCTTCAGCAAGACTGCACTGCCTCTGAAAAAAGTGCCTCCGCTAGGGATCAAGTGTTCCAACATCTGAGCCTGTGGGATACAATTCTCGTTCAAACCACCACACCACGTATCAGTATTCCCAAGGAATTCTGGGTGGCAACGGTGCTGATCCATGGAAGTCAGCCATGGACACTTTAAGACTATGCAGAAATCCTCTGGCCTCCTCCCATTTGAGTGTTAAACTGTTGGCATCAAAGCCTCCTGGATATGTGATGTTTCCTGGGAAGAATTTTGACCTGTCTTGACTCACACCAAGAAGTTGCTGAATGCGTACATTTGAGAGATGACAGTCTCACAACAATGCTGACCTGGAGGAACCAAGATATACTGAATGCCCCAAACCTTTATTCTAGCATAGGGCAGGGTAGTTTACCAAGACTTGAAGAGGACTGAGTTTGGTTTTGAAGATATGACCATACCATTAGATTAAATTTCCTGAAGTTTCCATTTATTAGCCTAATTTCAAAGCTACTATTTCAACAAAAGAGGAAATCAGATGAGTGAGTGTATGGGAAGGGCAGCTTCCTGATCCTCCCATGATCTGCATGAGTGGTGGTAATGGTGTTCTTCATGCCACAAAACAGAAAGTCCTGGGTGAAGGGCACAGGGCAGACCAAGCTTCCCTCTATGTGAAAGAATCCCCAAACTCCTGCATATTAATGGCCTCATGTGTACGTATAATCAGGCAACAGACTATTTTTGAACCAGGGGTCTCTAGCCCAGGCTGGCCTCAAACTCCTTAAGTAGTTAAGGATGACCTTGAACTTCTGATCTGCTCACCTTGACTTTCTGAGTGTTGTAATTACTGATGTTAGGAATCATACCCAAGGCCTTGGGCGTCTAGACAAGCACTCTACCAACTGAGCTATACGACCAGCCCCTGACTCCAGTTTTCTTACTGTGGTCCTATAGCACCTGGCTTCAACTGTTTAGAGGTTACCCAGAGCAAGGGCTGTTCAGTGAGGGCTCATCTGTGGACCTATATAATCTTTTGTCACCTGGATTACAAAAACCTAAGAGAGAGTGAGCACAACAGCCCGGCAGGAGCTGGCACAGTGCTCTGAGATGAGGAATTCAGAGGCTTTGGGAAGAAGCCAGAACACTGCCCTCAGAAGCCAAAGACACCATTATTTCTCTTCTGTTTTAGAACTTATCCTGCATGCTTATAGTTTTTCCTTATTACTACCTGTGGTGGTTTGAATAAGTATGGCTACCATAGCCTAATTGTGTTGGTGCGTACCTTTAATCCCAGCACTTGGGAGCAGAGGCAAGTGAATCTCTCTGAGTTTGAGGCCAGGCTGATCTACAGAGTGAGTTCCAGGACAGAGAGGGCTACACAGAGAAACCTGTTTTAAAAAAGGAAAGAAAAGAAAAAGGAAAAAAAATATCCGCTATAGGTTCCTGTGTTTTAATGTTTATTTGGGAAGGATCAGGAGATGGGATCTTTTTTTTTTAAACTTTATTTATTTACTTATTTATTTATTTGCCTTGGTGTTTTGCCTGGAACTGGAACTACAGACAGTTGTTAGCTGCCATGTGGGTGCTGGGAATCGAACTCGGGTCCTCTGGAAGAGCAGACGGTGCTCTTAACCGCTGAGCCATCTCTCCAGCCCCCAGGAGATGTGATCTTGATGAAGAGGTTGTAGCCTTGTTGGAGGAAATGTGTTACTGGAAGAGGGGGCTTTAGGTTTCAAAAGCTCACCCAGATGCCAGTCCCTCCCTCCCTCCTTCCTTCTCTCTCTCTCTCTCTCTCTCTCTCTCTCTCTCTCTCTCTCTCTCACACACACACACACACACACACACACACCTGTCTGGCATTACATGCAGTGGTACAGTAGGCCGTCTTCATTGATTAGTCTTTATTGTCAACATGACACAACCTTCAGTCACTTGGGAAGGGGAACTTCAGTTGAATTTCCCCCATCAAATTAATCTGTGGCCATTTCTGTGAGAGAGTGTCTTGATGGATGAGTGAGGTGGGAGGGTCTCTCTCACTATGAGTGTAACATTATCTCTAGGCAGGTGGGTCTGGGCTGTGTCAGAAAGCTAGCAGATGGTGTCCTTTGTCTTACAGAAGCTTTTCAATTTCATGCAGTCTCAAGACTGTAAAGCACTTGATGTTGAATGTCCCTTAGTTTTTATGGTTTCTTTTAATATATGATGAGTACCAGAGCAAACTTCATAGGAATTTGTAGCACTAATAGATTTTATGTTTCTAGAAAGAAAGAAAGAAGGGAAGGAAGGAAGAACAAAAGAAAGAAGAGAAAGGAATACAGCAGAGAACAAGCCACAAGGCACTGTGCATCACTCCTCCACGGTTTCTGTTTGAGTTCTTGCCCTGACAGCCCTCAAGGATGGGTTGTGAGAATGAAGTATTAGGTGAAGTAAAACCTTTCTTCTCCGATGTGCTTTAGGTCGGGATATTTTTGTCACAGCAATAGAAGCAAACTAGGACATCACCGAAGACCTGGGCTTTCCCCACTGCTCACAGGGCTCCCCTCAGACACTAGGAATGGCCCTGCTCATGGCCACCGGGTGAGTGCAGCAGCACCAGGCATCAGATCACAGTGACTGCTTCAGAAAGGAAGAGACAGTGGCAGGATGCAGGCAGAAAAGCAATGAATCAAGGAAGAAGGGAAATGACTGACAGGCAGCACTAAGTGATGTTTCTTTCTTTCTCCCTTGGCTTATTTCTTTCTCTTTTCCTTTGGCTTTAATTTTTTAGTTGTTGGGAATGGCACCCAGGCTTCACACATGCCAAGAGCATGTCCTTTCTTTACTGATGGAGAATTTCATATATGCTTATACTGTGCTTTGATCAAGTTCATTCCCAATTCTCTCCACTTCTTTCTCTACCACCCTCTACATTATTCTTGCTCAATTTCATGTTTGTCTGTTTTTGACCCGAGTCTACTCAGTGCTACCAGTTGGGAGCTGCACCCCTGAGGAACAAGCATACACTCTTACCACTGAGTGGTACCCCAGCTTCCTAGCTTTATCTAAACTGTCTGCTCCCCTACTCCGGTGTCCATCAACATGAAACCAAAGAGAAACATGATTGGCTGATTGGTCTCATGCAAATGACTTGTACCTCTGGCCTCCTCTCCTCACTTGTAAAGTGAGGGTCACAAAGTAGATGTTTTTTTAAAGGCATAAACTTTCCCATTGAATTGATCTATTATGCATGTGTGCATGTGTGAATGTGTGCCACAGTATGTAACATGGAGGTCATGAGACAGCTTATAGGAATCAGTTCTCTCCTGCTTCCATGTGGGTCCTAGGGATCTTTACCCCTGAGGCATCTTGCTGGGTAAATTAATGCAATAAACCATCAAGGATTGAAAATCATAAATGTGCTACTTGGAGTCTTACAAAAATCAATTTGCTGGTTCCAGAAACTGAATGTTATCAGCATCCCAGAACTCCCTATAAATATAAAAGTATTTTCTTAGTACTATACTTTAATTTTGTCTGGTTTTGAATTTTATGATTTAGAATTATATAGTAGATATTTAGTGTGTGGCTTCTTTCATTCATTATGTTTGTGAGACTCATTCATCATGTATTCCTTCATTCTTATGGCTGTGTAATATTCTATTATTCAAATATGCCACCTTATGCATTGCAGTGTTGGTAAGTCAGGTGATTTCTTTCTAGTTTTAGCTCTCCCTCTGTGTGTGTGTGTGTGTGTGTGTGTGTGTGTGTGTGTGTTAAATGAGCAGACTGTGTGCGCATGTGTGTATGGAGAGCACAGGAAGATATTTGGCAATGCTTGGAGGCTTGTCTCCAGTGTACTGGGAGCCTGAAGGGGGCGTGGCCAGACCCCATTGACACCGACCTTCCTTCCTGTTTGCTCCTGCATTCTCAGGGAGCAGATCAAACCATTCATCATGAGGCATTCCAGTCTCCAAAAATTGTCTTAAGGTTCAAATGATATCAGTGAGTGTTTATAGAACCCCTTAATAAATATTAATCCCTTATATGATATATCAGGTGTCCTGTTGTATCTCAGGGTCTTTCATTGAACCTGGGCTGGCAGCCAGCAAGCGCTGGTCACCCTTCTGTTTTCATTCTCAGCCTTATAGTGTAGGGCTATAGACAGCACGTGACCTTGCCCAGCTTCTTATGTGGGCTCTAGCTTAGGGCTCATGTTTGAATGGCAAACATGAGGGGCTGGAGAGATGGCTCAGAGGCTAAGAGCACTGACTGTTCTTTCAGAGGTCCTGAGTTTGATTCCCAGTAACCACATGGTGGCTCATAACCATCTGTAATGACATCTGGTACCTTCTTCTATATACTGTATATATAATAAGTAAATAAATTTTTGAATGGCGAAAACTCATCAGCTTAGTTACTTAGTGCTGTGGTTCATCTTTTGGAAAATGTATCTATGCTCTTTCTGTGCCCCCATCATCTGTCCCTCCTCCTCCTCCTCCTCCTCCTCCTCCTCCTCCTCCTCCTCCTCCTCTTTCCTCAACAAGCTTTGTGACATAGGATCTTTCTATGTAGCCCTGACTGTCCTGGGGCTTGCTATGTAGATGAGGCAAGGTTCCTACCTCTGCCTCTGGAGTACTAGAATTAAAAGCGTCTGATTCCAGGTTCAGAACTGTTTTGAGACTATATATAGCCCAGACTGGCCTGAAACTCACTTTGTAGCACAGGCTGTTCTCCATTTTATAATCCATAAGCCTCAGCCTCATGAGATCATAGCTTTGTGATACTACACCTAACTATAATATGCATTTCTATGTTTCCTGTTTTTTAGGGGTCATATAATGTGTAAAAGTTCAACTTTTAGATGCTTTTTAGTAATATTTTTTAGTGATGAACCAAATGTCATCACAAGGCATATCTATCTTAACCAAAGAATCACTGCTAATATGACTCACTATTGGTGTTTCCAGATACTTGTCAGCTCCGCATCTCTCCACCCAGGTCTATGCTGGGTAGTCACAACAAAGGAATACCATCTGAGCCTATCTACTCCCAGCAACACCTGCTTGAGCAGAAAACTGGGTAGCAGATATTTTTACATTATGGTAGCATACAGAAGAGGGTGCCAGATGTCATCATAGATGGCTCTGAGCCACCATGTGGTTGCTGGGAATTGAACTCAGGACCTCTGGAAGAATAGTCAGTGCTCTTAACCTCTGAGCTATCTCTCCAGCCCCCAACAAATTGCATTTCTATGGTCAGTCAAGGCCCCCAGGTTCCAAGAGTCTACAGCAGAGTTCTGGAAAATGCTGTTCCCTTGGTGATTTATTTGACTGCCTGAAATATGAGCTGAATCGACTTATAGTCTAGTTCATCTGAGTGTTTCTTCTAAAAATGTTAAGCACCTGATAAATGTTTAAACAAAACAAAGCAGCACCAAAATGAACTGAGGTAGCTTAAGGGTGGGTTGGACATGTAGCTCAGTTGGTAGGGAGTTCACCCAGCATGCAGGAAACCTATTCAATCTCCAGCTCCATTTAGGCCAGATATGGTGACACACACCTGTAATCCCAGCACTTGGAAGGTGGACACAGGAGGATCAGAAGTTCTTGGTTAAATATCAAGTTTGAGCACATCCTAGAACATTTGAGATCCTGCCCGGGGGGGGGGGGGGGGGGGGGGGGGGGGGGGGGGGGGGGGGGGGGGGGGGGGAGGAGAGGAGAGGGAGAGAGAGAGAGAGAGAGAGAGAGAGAGAGCGAGAGCGAGCGCCTGAGCTCAGATCCCTAGCACCTATATAAAAGCTGGTCCGTGTCTGCTTATAACCTCAGTTTTGGGGGAGGGGAGGATGGGTGTGTCCTAGGATCATGCAGAACAGCCAGCCTAGCTGAAATGGTTAGCTTCATGTTTGGTGAGAGAGTTACAAAAAGACACTTGATGTTCTCTCCTGGTTTCCACATGTATGCGCATGGGTACATACAAACCTGCACACACATGCCCAGAAGAAGGGAGGCTTCTAGACTCCTGACCTGTGCTCATATGTGTGTGTGTGCATGTATGGAAGCAGGAGCTGGATGCTGGATGTTTTTCTACGTCGTCGTCGTTGTTATCATCATCATCATCTTTATCGGAGATAAGATCTCTACTGGAACCTAGAGCTTACCGATTTGGTTAGCCTGGCTGGCCAGAGCCTCTAGGATCCTTCTATTTTCCTCTCTCTGGTGCTGCACATGGCTTTTTTTTTTTTTAATGTAATCTTTATTTTTAACCTTTATTTTTGTTTTATGTGAATGGATGGTCTTCCTACATGTGTCTGTATATCATGTGTGTATTGAGTATCTTGGGAATGGAGTTAAAGACAGTTGTGAGCTAATATGTAGATGCTGGGAATTGAACCTAAGTTCTTTAGAAGAGCAACAAGTGCTCTTAATTCCTGAACTATCTATCTAGCTCATTTTTTAAAAAAGATTTATTCATTTATTTGTATTGTGTGATTGCCTGGTACCAATGGAGTCTGGGAGAGCATTAGATCCATTGGAACTGGAGCTACAAACAGACAAATAGCTGTGAGCCACCAAGTGGATATGGAAATCAAACCAGGGTCCTCTGCAAGAGTGGTAAGTACTCAGACCTATGGAGCCATCTCCTACACCTGCTTTTTATGGGACCGTTGGGTCTGAACTCAGGCCTTCATACTCGTACACCAAGCATTTCACCCACCCTGCCTCAGAGCATTTTGACTTGGAGAGAGAAAATGATCCTGTCATTTACCCTAGAACTCTCTATTCGTTCTCCAGCATGATCTAATTTCTTGTTTGCAAAACTCTTCAGATTCTGGCTTCAAATGAATTTGCTTCATTCCTAGGACATCACCAGTTGAATTAAACTGTCCACACAAATTGGGGTTGTGCCTTCTCAGCTGGGTTCCCCCTCCCCCCCTTGTTTGAGGCAGCCCTCTGTGGCTTGTTACATGTCATCCTGAATGTTCTCTGAAAACCTCCTTTGTCCTCAGCAGCCGTCCACTTCAGAAGCGGTGGTGTTATTTCGAGGCAGGGCTTGGGATGCCATATAGAATAAAGCTATGATTGTATTATAAGCCAGGAGGATGAACAGCTAATACAAACACCAAGAGTGCCTAAGCACACGCTGTACCAGGGAGAAAATGGGACAGTGCTCTGTTGGCACCGCTGTTGGTGAGGACTGAGTGCTCACGTGAGGTCCCGACAGAATTGTTAGTAAGGCTGATGGAGTTCCTGCTCAGCAAAGTTACTAGACCGTGGGCCCAGGGCTCTGTCTCTGGATAGGTCCCCGGCCGGCTCAGTGCCTGCCATTCCTTGTAGCTGGGGAAGGGCCCATGCAACTGGCTTGGTCTAGCTCTAAAGGTAGTTTATTCTGGGCCAAGTATGGTTTGGCCTAAGGAAAATGGGTTGAGTGTACTTGGAATGAAATGTTCTACTGTGGAAGTTCATACATGATTCTTTTCTCTCTTTTCATTTCCTTTCTTTCTTTTTTTAATGTGAATTGGTGTTTTGCCTGCATGTATAACTGTGTCAGGGTGTCAGATCTTGGAATTACAGACAGTTGTTAGCTGCCATGTGGATGCCAGGAATCGAACTCAGGTCCTCCAGGAGAACAGTCAGTGCTCTGAACTGCTGAGCCATCTCTCCAGCCCTCTTTTTCTTTTTCTATTTCTTTCTTTCTGTCTGCCTTTCTGTCTTTTGTTCTTCCTTCATTTTTAGTTTATTTTTTAGGCAGAGTTTTACTATGTAGCCCTGGCTGGCCAGGAACTCCCTATGTGGAGCAGGCTGGCCTCCTAGAGATCCACTTGCTTTTCCAGTGTTGGGATTAAAAGGCAGATGTCACCACACTTGCTCTGACTTAAATAATTAAAAAAAGTTTTTTTTAATTTAAAAGTTATTTTTTTTTTTAAATTTTGGATGTCAACCCCAGTCCCCCTTCCTTCTGCTCCTCCCACTCACCCCCAGCCCCCCCTCCCATTTACTCCTCATAGAGGATAAGGCCTCCCATGGGGAGATAATTAAGTCTGGCATATCAAGTTGATGCAGGACCACCCCCCCCCCAACAATATTTTTATAGTCACAGAACAAAAGAAAGTCCTAAGTCTATGTGTTTACTAAATACATGTGTGGGGACACCAATTAGGCAGAGTATAGAAAAGCGGGGACATGTCTGTTAAAGGCTTCACATGCTCTCTGATGATGGCTCTCAACTTTTGGGTTGGTGGAAGCTAGTGGTTTGGTGAGTTGACACATCCTAAAGAAATTTTTATTTTTTTTTTAGAGACAAGATTTCTCTTTGTATCCCTGGCTGTGTTGGACTTGTAGACCAGGCTTGTTTTGATCTCAGAGATTTGCCTGCCTCTGCTGGGATTAAAGGTGTGCACCACCATGCCCAGCAATAAAAGACTATTAAGGGGACTAAAGAAAGCCAAAGATGACCTGCAGCGCTACAACATCACAAAGGTTGTAGTAATGTAGTCTGTGAAATCTTAACAGCAATAGGCTTTCCCAGGTAAGTGCAGTTCCCAAAATGCAAAGACACTGGGGACATCAAACTCCCCTGTCTTTCTCAGAGTTCAGCCTTAGAAATCCAAGTTTCTCTCCTTAATTTCCAACCAACACCACAGCCTCTTGCTCAGATAATCTTCCTGTTTCCTCTTCATCACCATGTTGCTCTCAGTAGACACAGAGTCACGTGCTCTGGGTCTGAGGTTATTTCAAGATCTATTCCTTACCACAAGGAACACTGAAAGGAAATAGGAAATGGTGGACAGAAAAAGGCAGGCCTCAGCTGAAAATGAATGCTGGAACTTTCCATCAACTATATTTCCCATCACTTTCTGTAGTTTTGATGACTACCACAACTTGGATCATTTTGGCCACATGCCTCTGACTGACCAGGAAAGTAAACAAAGAAACTTTCACATGGCCGCTTAGGAACTTAGAAACTCTGGCCCTTCCTTCCTCACCTCTTTCCTCCTTCCTTTCTTTTTCTTCTTCCTTTCTCTTCCTTCTTTTTCTTCTCTTCCACTCTGGGGAAGCATAGAAATGTCATTCTGACTCAAACTAAGGAAATGGAGTTTGGACTGGATCATGTAACTACGAACATTCTGTGGTTGTTGTTTCATAAGAATAGTTAGGAAAGAAAGCGAGGGAAAAGGGAGGGAATTAGCATTTACAGAGCTTTTAACATTCAGCAAGGACCTTGATTCTGTGTCCTGTCTACCACCCACAGCTGACTTGTGTGTTCCTCTCGGCTGTCTGTCTCCCTGCTTGGTAGGCTTTGGAGCCATCTTATTGTGCATGCATGTGTGCACATGTGTGAGGTCTGAGGGGCAACTTTTGGGAAGCTGGTTCTTTCATTTCACCCTATGGAGGCAGAGTTTCTCACGTTTCTATTGATGCGGCAGCACTGGGTACTCTAGGCTGGCAGACTAGATGGCTTCTGGATGATTCTCTGGCTGCTGCCTTCCATCATCTCACCATAGGAGTGCTGGGATCAAAGAATGCAACAACATCTGGCTTTTCATGTGGGTTCTGGGGCCTGAACTCAGGTCCTCAGGCATGAGTGTCCAGTTCTTTTGCCTACTGAGCCATGTAATTGTCTCTTCTGTGGAGTTTTCTTTTTGATATTTATTTTTATTTGACGGGTGTTGTTGAACCTCCGTCCTCTATAAGAACAGTCAATGCTAACTGCTGAGTCATCTCTCCAGCCTCACTTCTATGGAATCTTAGGAGCTCCATTATGTTAACGTGGCCCAGTTGTTAAAATAAATAACAATATTCAAGAAGAAAATCTGCTAGATATCTATAGATCAGTCGTTTCTAGTTATATTTGTATTATCTGTCTGAAGGAAGATAATAGGGTGTGTAATAGTTTTAGGGAGCTCCTAAATGTAAACAGGTCGACAATTTTGCCTAATTTAGGGGATTAGTTCTCAGAGCTCCCATGAGACAGAGGCATTTAACATTGTTGTTAGTGCCCTTTCAATCCCGTTTTTTCCAGTCAAGGCAGCCAACTCTGAAGGTGATAAAAGACAATAACTTCAGTACTAAGGGCCCAACTCTTTAGCGAAGAAAACAGGGCACTGAAGTTAAATAAGATTCTGGTAGTTATTTTGGGTTGGTTTCAATTCTGCATTTTCCACTTTTTGCTTCTAGAGAAAATGTGGCAGCTTTTGAACCTCACACACACTTGTCACCATTTTATTTAAGCAGGCAAAACTGGACCAACCTAGGAAGTTTGGGGATTGGAAAAAAAATGCCTTTCTCACAGTGAGCCACACACAGTACTTGAGGCTTTGCTAGATGGGCAGATAAGCCTCTAATTTGGACTTAGAAACAGAAGCTCCACCGACAGAAATGAAGGGACGAAGGTATACTTTAAAGAGTTGGCTGGACTATCTCCATCATGCCAGCAAATAAAGGTCGAGAATCCAGCTCGGCCCAAGGCCAGGATGGGAACCATCACAGTCTGAAAAATAACTCGAACTTCACGGTTTTTTGCGGAAGACTGGTTGGCAAGGTGTGCTGTGCGCGTAAGGGCCATAACTCATCTGTAGCACACGCTATTACGGATGCTCTCGCTTCTGAGGTTTCTCCTTACATAAACCCTGCTTAGCTGCAGAAGCCAGACTTTATGGGGACGTCAGCGTGGATCTGAAGACATCCCACACTGCCTCTTTAAATGTCCATCTACTTTCTCTACTCGATGTTCTCTAGCTCCACTGAGCCACGTAGCTCTCTCCGTTACTAATATATGCTCCACATTTCTATTTCGGGTTCTTTCGGCCAGTGAGCGAGGGTGGGCGACCCCGACTTAAGAGGGTGCCTTTAGCCGCAGCACCGCTGCCAGTGGGCGCACTTCCTGCCGGGAGGTGGGCGGGGCGGGACGCCTCCTTCCTTAAGCCCCGCCCCTCCCGGCGCCCCGCCCTCCCCTCCCTGCGGGCGAGGCCCCGCGGGGGCGGGGTTCTGAGCCGTGGGCGGCGTGGCGCTGCTGGCTGGGCTCAGGGTCGGAGGTGCCGGGATCGCGGTGGCTTAGCGCGCGGAGCTGCGGTGTGCTTCTAGGGAAAACCCAGCCTTGCGGGCAGGAGGAGCATCGGGCGGCGGCGGCCCCTAGCTGGTGGTGCAGGGCCTTGGGCCGAGTCGGGCCGAGCGCTGCAGGGAGAAGCGGTCGCCGCGGCGGCGGGTCCCGAGCGCTGCGCGCCATGGCGGGCGGGCCCCCCAAGGCCCTGACGTCCACGGGGCCCCACTCCCTCCGCGACATGCCGCACCCGCTGGCCGGCTCCAGCAGCGAGGAGGCCATGGGAGGCGACAGCACGCCCAGTCCAGACCTACTGATGGCCCGCAGCTTCGGTGACAAGGTGGGGTGCCCGGGTCTGGGGGACTCCAGGGGCCGAGAGAGGAAGAATGATGCATCTCGGGCCACCTCTGACACCGGGCCGCGCTCACCCTAGCGCCCTTTTTCCAGGGATCAGACGTGCTCTGGACCCTAGATCCCTTGGCCAAGCGTGTCCTCTCGCTGCCCTCACGGGGTCGCAGCTGCAGGCTGAGTGGCCGGAGGGCATGTGTTTCTTTGGCTGAGACTGGCCCAGAACGTGGGTGACAGTCGGTGGGGAGGGGGTTCAGGTTGCAGCGTGCGTGTGGAGGCCCGGGGCTTGTGCTGCGGTGCTTGGCCCTTGTGTCCTGGGAAGGGGGCCTCTCATCCTCTAGGTGCAGTCATTGAGGAGGACTGCGGAATAGCAATAACTTGTTGGCGCCTCCAGTTTCTCTGTACTGAAAAGAAGCAATAGTTAATGGTTAATGGCTTTCCGGGGTGGGACTGAGCAGCCTTGCTCTTCTCCCTAGTCGGTCATGTGGGGAGTGATCTTTGTTTAGGTTTGCTGTTTGCCCGGAGAAGTCACCTGACTCCGACCTCCTCGGCGGCTACAGGAGAGTCTCTGTGGTTTTCTGTCTGGGTTTCATTCACCTCTTTTAGTGGATCACATTGATGAGGTTTGGCAGAGGCAGGTTTTGTGGTTGGCGGAAAGCAAGCTCGCCCTTTGACCTTCTTTGTGAATAGGGAGGCTCTTGGTTGTAGAGCTGCACTACCCTCGTGCTGCTCTGGGAGATAGCAAAGTCCTGTGAGGAGGAAGAGGCAGCATCTCCCCCGCCCCCATCGCCATTTCAGCTGTGAGCAGGATTTTGAGCAGTAATCTGCTACTTAGTCATGAGTCCTAGACATTCCAGTTCTTAGCACTTGAGAGCAGGGTTTCCTCCTCTTACTAAATACTAAATGAATTCCTTCTTTCCCCAGTGTTTATGGCAGTGTGACTTAACTTTTCTTCTTCCCCTAGATGAGAAGGCACATGTAAGGGTAACAATGTCCATGAGAGAGTGTGACTCGAGCCTCAAGCCCTCAGAATGACCAGGGAGTGATGCACATTTGTAAGGCATACGCTAATGAAAGTGATGGATTGTACAGCTCCAAATGCGTTCTTGCGTGCACGCCTATACCTCTGTGGTTATTGCTTTTTATAGAGTTTAGATTCTACAAAAACATAGACAGCTTGCAAACCCTTAGCTTATGTTTGACATTCATAAAATGATTGTTGAATGCCTGAGTGATAATTTTTTTGATTATTAGCACAGGAATTGATTTTTAATGGATGTCAATGAGAACTAAGGTTAAACCTTCAATTGATGTCTTGGTTCTATATAGGAAATGGAATTATTATTATTGTTTTTTTTTACTGTGGTGTATTACCCCAGAATTTAGCACCTGAAAATATTGTCTATGGGTCAGGATCTTGGGTGTTTGTGTCAGACCTTTAGGAGGCTGCCATTATCTGAAGGCTGGATTGGGAGGGTTTTAACCTTGATTGTGGGCTCATTCATGTGGTTTTTCACAGGCAACAACATAGTAACTGGTTTCTGCCAGAGAAATCGATTCAAGACAGCCCAGGACTCCAGCCAGCTCTATATAAACTGATCCCCAAAATGGCACAGAGGGACACTATGAAGAGAATGTGAATCTAGAGAATACTAG
Organism: Sigmodon hispidus; assembly: GCA_004025045.1. Classification (NCBI taxonomy): domain Eukaryota; kingdom Metazoa; phylum Chordata; class Mammalia; order Rodentia; family Cricetidae; genus Sigmodon; species Sigmodon hispidus. The sequence continues at coordinate 15,673 of PVIH01016540.1, forward strand.
GAAATGGAGATCATTGTGACCATCTTGGAGCCTGGCTTCTACAGTGCGTGTGTTGTTAGGAATTGAACCCAAGCCAAGTGCTCTACCACTGAGCTATAGCTTCACATACAGCTACTTTAAATATTTACTTAGGCTTCACTCGTATAGTTAACGCAGAAGTGTAGTTATTTTACTAATAAGTACTCTGGGAAGGTAAGTTCTCTGTCCCACTGAAATCTGGCTGGTTGGCAGGAATTGAAGCCCATGTCTAATTATGGACAGTTTCCTCTACAGGACCTTTTCTTTGAGAGAGTCTTGAAGGCACTGTTATTAATTATTCAACATTTAATAAGTATCCTAACAACTGTGGGGAACATCTAAATGACACAAGTCTCAAGGGCCTGATTTACAACAAGCCACTTTTCCTTGGAGGCTAAGCATTGTAGTTTCTCTTGATTGGGAGTAATATTCTCTTATCTGGGTATACACCTGCTTTCTTCATACATTTTTAAAAGAGACTTACTTTGTGTGTGTCTGCGATTTGGTGTGTGGTTTCTGTGTTAATGGATGCTGTGTGGAGGTCAGAAGGAGGTGTTGGTTTGTCTGTAGCTGGGGTTCCAGGGTCTGTGACCTCCTAAGAGGATGCTGGTAGGTGAACTCAGTTTCTCTGGAAGGGTGGGGAGTACTTTTAACTGCTGAGCCAGCTCTTCCTCCCCTTCACCACATCCCCAAGTATTTGTAAAGAGGAGCTAGCAAGTCCCAGAACTGAGGGCTTTGGAATGGAAGCTCCACTTGCCCAGGTTTGCCTTGTTTGGGTAGCTTGCATGTTGGAGGTAAAGTTAGGTGCTATGACTGGTCTTGTGAGAAGAGGCCTTTCTCTGCCTCTTTAGACACTGGGATATTCATTCTAGATGACAAGAATTTAGGGTTGGTTCTGGGGAAGGGGCATGAAGGTTTGGACAGGTTGAACATAGTGCCAGACTATTGTAGATCAGGGGCTTGCTTTCTCTAGCTTCAGATGGTATCATTATTAGTGTAGCTGATGCTTCTGAATGGCCTTTTTGGTTCTGGAGGAGGAAAGAACTTGGTGGATGCTCCATATATCAGCTCCCCATATTGTCCATATTGTGTTACAATGGGATGAATTCTACCAAGGGCTGGATGATTGAAGTCTTTTGATGCTAACCCCTTAGACCTCATATCACTTCATTTCCCCCCCTCCCTAAAGTGTAAATAAATAAAACTACTGGACTTATTTCTCTTCTTACTTTTGTCCACATATTCTGTGCAGTTTCTTCTGTGACTCAGTCCTACTGAGTGTGCATTCTGAAACTGAGTTCTTGGTCATCAACACTTCTCCCCACATCCCACCCTCTTCACCATCTACTTCCTGACCCTTCCTGTCACCAAGGCATCTATCCCTTTTACATTTCATTTGTTGGGTGTGGGAACGTTTAAACTCATTTTATAGATAATGAATTTTTTTTTTTTATTAATTTTTCTTTCTTTTTTTTTCTTTTAAACTTTGTTTATTTGCCTTGGTGTTTGCCTGGAACTGGAACTACAGACAGTTGTTAGCTGCCATCTGGGTGCTAGGAATCGAACCCGGGTCCTCTGGAAGAGCAGAAGGTGCTCTTAACTGCTGAGCCATCTCTCCAGCCCTTAAACTTATTTTATAGGTAATGAATTCTAGGACAGAAGAGTCAGGAGATCCCATCTTAAACAAAACACAACAAAAAACAACTACTGGTACTAATAAATATATATTTTAAAGAAACCTAACAAATAGAGTGGATCAGGTTAGCAATTCTCAACTCAGTAGGACTCAGAAGGAGTCCAACTTTGCCTTTTTCCTGCTCAAGACCCTGGGACGTCCCTCTGGCATTCAAAGTAAAGGTCAGTGTTCTCAGGGGCCCTTCTGGGCCAACATAGTCTGACCCTTCCCCTGACCCCTCCAGGCTCTTCTCTGACTCACCCTGCCCTCGTTAGGCCTCTGCCCCACTGTGCCCTCCACCTGACATTTGCTGTAGACATCAATTTGCTACTTCCTTCATTTCCTTCAGTCTATTCAAGTCTCAGATTCTCAGAAAGTCCCACCCAAGTCCAGCTGTCAAGAGCCGGTGGTCCTGAAGTCTCCTTCCCACCCTGCTTCCTTCCTTCCACAGCGTCTGCTGCATGACACATAACATGCTCGTAGAACAGGGGTCTTGCTGGTTTAGTGAACAATCTTGTGTTCCCAGAACAGTGTCTGATTCCCTCAGATATCTTCCGAATGAACAAAAAGAATGAAGAGTGCCTTCAAGGAGTAGAGTGGGAATGTTGCTCAGTTGCATGTCCTAGGCCTGGAGTTCAGGCTCCAGCACAGCATGATCAAGGTGTGATGGTGGTGCACACCTGTAATACACTGGGAAGGGAGGCAGAAGAACCAGGAGTTTAAGGTCGTCCTCAGCTGTACAGAGAGTTCAAGACCAGCATGGCTTTAAAAAAGCAAGGGAAAGAGGAGCTGAGGATGGCTCTTCTCATAAAGCGCCTGCTATACAAGCATGTGGACTTGAATCTGGGTCCCCTGCAGCCACAGAAAGTTCAGTACACATCAGGAACTGGGGGGCAGGACCGGAGTGTCTTTGGGACACATAGTCAGTCAGTCTAGAACCAATGAACGAACTTCGGGTTCAGCAAGAGACTGTCTCAGAAAATAAAGTTGGAGCTTGTTAGATGTGATGGAGCACACCTTTAATCCCAGTGCTCTGGAGGCAGAGAGCAGTGGATCTGGGAGCTAGAAGCCAGAGAAGAGGGAGGGTTGTCCTAACTGAGGACACTTGCTGCTGGCCTCTGGCCTCCACATGTAGCCACACACACAAACATATACAAACATCATGTTTGCTTTTTTTTTTTTTTTTTTTAAAAGACAAGGTCTTGCTTTGTAAATATACTTGGCTATATGCTTGTCTCGGTTCCTAGTGCTGGGATTAAAGGTGTGGCTTACTATACCTGGCTATTATTATTAGTCTTCTCACCCCCTCCCCCCATCCTGGTGTGTGTGTGTGTGTGTGTGTGTGTGTGTGTGTGTGTGTGTGTGTGTATCAAAGAACAACTTTTTAACTTAATTCCGGCTGCTGGCCTGTGAGCTTCTGGGCCACTCTCCTGTCCTCATCTCCCATCTGGAGTCAGGGGTGCTGTGATAGTAGCTGGACAACAGCAGGGCTTCTTTCTTATGTGGGCTCCTGGGGTTTCAGTTCAAGTTGTGTGTCAGCTTGCATAGCAAGCGCTTTTATTTGTTGATCCCTAGTTAAGATTCTTTTAAAAGGACATAAAACTTAAAGAGCAAGCTGGCCATAGGAAAATGTACAAGCTTCATTACTGAAAAGAGTATTTTGGCTTTAGTTATGGCCAGAACAAGTGATGCTGATGTTGGGAATCTGTCACTTGCATAAAGCAGAAAGGGCCCCTCTTCCTGAGAGTTTGCCAAAGCTCTGGCTGCTGCCTTGGCTGGAATTGGGTCAGACACCCACACCTGTCTTTGTGACCAATCAGGCAGAACTAGAATTCCGTTACCTTTGGATTGAGACACTTTTGAAAGTGGAATATACAAATCAGGTTTATCTAAAAATTTACCTGTGGAATGTGAAAAGATACTTTTTTTTGTTTTGTTTTGTTTTGTCTCAAACAGAAACCAGGGAGGAATGATGAGTATTGTCTAGCTTTGTGGCTTGCTCTCTGCTAGCCACCTCCCCCCTCCCCCCCAAGGTTTCTCTGTGTAGCTCTGGCTGTCCTGGAACTTAATCTGTAGATCAAGCTGGCCTCAGATTCCCAGAGATCTTACTACCTCTGCCTCCGGATTTCTGGATTAAAGGTGGTACCACATCTGATTAATTTTTTACTTATGTTGGAATCAAAGGTGTTCACATCATACTTGGCTTTGTTCCCAAATTCTTCAAAGTGTACTCAGATTTTGGATCATTTTGCCTCTCATGGCATTTGGAATTTCAGTTTCAGGTTAGGGGTGTTTTAAGCTACAGTGACTACTGTGCCCTAAAAGATACTGAACACCTCATTTCAAGTGAGAACACTGGGGTGAGACAGCTCATCCAGGAAATGTCATTGCTCAACAAGCCTGAGGATCTGAGTTCAATCCGCTCAGCACACAGAAAGTCAGATGTAATCCCAGCAGCCCTCCAGCAAGATAGGAGGCAGGGGAGCCAGAATTGTCTGGAAGCCAGGAGGTCAGCTAGCGGGAAGTGCAAAGACTGGCAGAAACAACGGAGCCCTTGCTTCAACTTAGGGGAAGGAGAGAAACAACCCTGAAAGCTGTCCTCTGACCTCCATACTATGGCGCGCGCGTGCTTGCACACGCGCGCGCACACACACACACATACACACACACACACACACACACATACACGCGCACGCACGCGCACGCACGCACAAATCTTAGAACATCCCTATAACATAGCCAAAGTTTAGATTGGGAAATGGGAGGCATTTTAACATTAAGAATTTTATCCCGGGCCACAAAGCTTTGCTGTTAAGTACTTGTTCCATCCATTGGAAGCATCTGTTGATGTGTCTCTTTCTCACTGGACAATGAACACTCGGGCAGACCTCTGCTTATCTTTGTCTGCTTCTGAAGAAGCTTCTAGCACAGAGCCAGGTACATAGCTCCAGAGGTGGGTTTGAACGTACCTGCACTTGGCTACACAAAGGGGTCTCATGCTTTCTGGCTTCTGTCAGTTCTCAAACAGGACCCCTGAAACCTTTCCCGAATAGCCCTGGCTCCCCTCTCTGCCCCTCTGCATACACAGGAGAACCCGCATAAATGACATTTTTATTTGCTGCTCTGGTGGCGAAAATGAAGGATTCTATAGTTAGCAAGCATCAGTGCTCAGAAACCACTGGTGCCCCTTATGTACTTATTTGGCTTTGAGAAGCTCTATATATCATGGAATATCTGTCTTCCCTACATCCTCCACTAGCCCTCAATTTCCAGGCATTATGGTGTCCTGCCATTCCTTTTATTGTCAATACCACCTGTGTCTGAGTTCTTTTTCCTTTTCTTGTTATGCTGATCTGGCTGGTGTGGTACTTGCTGTGTAGCCCAGGCTAACGTAGAACTCTTTAACTTCTGACCTCAACTACTTCTTCATCCCGCACACTCAGGTCTGTTCAGACCTACAGATTGCTCATCTGAATAAAATGTCCCAGGGCAGCATTCTTTTGAGCAGGATTCAGTAGTGAGCTTTGAACAACCTCTGTCCTGAAATAACTCATGAGCCAGGAATTGTAGTCATCTGAACACATCACTATCACCTGCCCTTCTGATCTGAATCCTCCTCCTTCGGGAAGGTTCAGATCATCTGCAGTCCTGAGGACAGTGAGCCAACCAGAGTCAGCTGCAGACCCCCTCTTCCTTCCTCCCCAGGCAACACACTCCCAACTGTCTGGACCTTTTTTTTTTTTTTTTTTTTTGCCAGACTCTCCCCATCCCAGCCACAGAGCACAAGTTCTCTGACTCAACAGCCCCGAAGCAGGGGCCAGTACTTAGCAAAACAAAAGAAAACACAAGACAAAAAAATTCAAAGGAGAAAGTTGAACTTCGAACCTCCTTATCACTGCACTGAGGTTTCTTAGCCCCTTCCTCCCCAAGCCCTTGCTGACTGCTTTTCACCTTAAGGTGCTCAAAAGGCATTTGCTTGCTTTTGACTGGTAGTCATCCACTGCTAGCATGGTTCTTCCCCACCTTGGAGCTGTGCTTAAGCCACTTCCTCTGCTGTTTTCCTCACACCCCACCTCATCCCTAAAAGCCCCCTTGAGCTCAAGGACCAGATGAACCCATAGCCCCTGCTACCTAAACCCACATCCAGATACCTTAATAATGGGACTGACCGATAAGAAGCACCTTGTTGATGCTCCCCAAGTGAAACTCAATTTTCATTTCATATTTTAAGGTGATTTTTTTTTCAGTTTTATGTAAAACAGTACCAGCAGAAGGAAATTGACTCTAGTAGCCAGGAAGTCATGTTTGCTGCTCACCCAGCTGGCTCCAAAATTCAGATGGTCTTGCCCCCCTTTCTCTTCTGGTTTACTTTCCTCTAACTTTATTTTATTTTGAGGTAGGGTTTCACTGTGTAACTCTGTCTATCCCAGAAATCACTTTGTTGGCCAGCCTGGTCTTGAACTCACAGAAATCGGCCTGGCTCTGACTTCATTCTTAGGCAGGCACTCTGCATTATGAGAAACAGTTGCTCCAAGTCTAATAGGAAGCTATTTTCCTCTGTATCTGAAAAATCTCAGGAAAGACTGGTGGCTCCCCATATCACCAGCCCACTAAGGACCATATTTTGGCAGAAGACATTGATGAAAGCTTGAAATGCAGGATGAAGACAGAGTTCAGATGTCTCTCCTACCGCCTCTGTCCTCCTTTGCTTCAGAGCAGGCTGGCTAGGTGGCTTCCTATCCAGGGCTTCCTATTTTGTGGCCCCAAATGTAGAGGAACATCAGTGCTGCCCAGCTGGAGTTCATGGAGGTGATCGGTTTCTACTAAGATCAGCTTCTCTTCTGACCCTCCTATCTTCAGGCTGATGGGAGCTTCCTGTCTCTGCTGCTCTTGATGACCTCACCATGTGCTGCTTGGCTCCTCAGGTTTCTCATCACCTAGGCAACTAATTCCTACAGTCCCTCATATTGAAGTACCTTAGTAGTTTTTACTTTCCAGTTGGATCACAGCCAATACAGAAATCACATGAACATACACAAATGTGGGAATAAAATAGAGGAACATAACAAGACCTGAGAAAAACTACCTTAGCACACTATGAATTCCCTCGATTTCATGTCAACCCAAGGGTGGATGTCTTTCTGTGAGCCTTTTTACAGGCCAGGAAATATCAAGACCATCTTGGTGGAGCTGAGAGAGTCAAAGCAAGCACAACAGGAAGCCAAGGACAAGGGCTTGGAGCTCAGGGGTTATCGGTAGGGTCAGGTGGTACCTGCAGAGGCCAGGTGATATAAGGAGCAGGAAGCATTTACTGGATTTAGCAATCAGGAAGCATGGAGGACCCTGAGTAGTAAACTCAGAAAGCAGATAACAGAAAGCTGAGGAGTAAGCTAGAGGTTATAGGTAGAGAAGGCAGCGGCATGCCTTCCTTCTGAGTCGGTCTGCAAAGAACAGGAACAACACACACACACACACACACACACACACACAGTAGTATGAGATGGAGGGAAAGACCATCACGGGAAGATTTTCTTATTTTGAGCATGTTCAGATGTAGCTGGATTGAGCCAGTTGCCAGGTGTGTCCCCCCCCACCAGCTTTGTATTACTACAATGGAATTCCCAGAGACAACTCATTTTATCAGATAAGATTTAAGCTGAGAGTGTAGTCCAGTAGTAGATTGCATACCTGCAATATGCAAAGCTCTGGGGGGGGGGGTCCACACACACACACACAATTTATTGAAGTTTTGGAGGTTCAAGGGCACAATCCCCCTACCAACTTACTGTGCAGGCAGGACTCAGGAACCGAACTGGAGTTCCACAATCTTTTTCCAAAGGCAGGAGGAGTCTTTCCTTCTAAAGTTGTTCTTCTTCTTTTGAGTCGAGGTTTCTCTATGTAGCTCTGGCTCTCCTGGAACTCATTCTGAAGACTAGGCTGGTCTTGAACTCAGAGGTCTGCCTGCCTCTTCTCCTGAGTGTTGGTATTAAGACGCCTGGCTCTTAAAGTTCTCTCAGGACTACTAATCTGGAGGTTGAGTTCTCAACACCCGGATGTTGGAGGTTGGGGAGACAAATCCTGTTTAAATCATAGGGGAAGGAGACTCAGGAGAGGAAGAGAATCTCTCCAGAGTGGACTGTCGAAGGATTGTTGGATCAACTCCTCTACTAAAAGGAGGGCTATCTGTTTAGGTTGTGTAATTTACTGAAAGTTCTGCCCTGTGGCGCCTCAGGTGTGTTGAGGTCAGCAGTAGAACAGGAATGTAGAGGGGAAGAAGTGTGAGGAGCAGACAGAGCTTGAGGTCAGTCTTGGGGCATCAGGAGCCTACTGTGGAAACAGAAGACAACCCAGCATCCGGAACTGGTGATGCTTCATGTGCCTCTGTTCTCTGGGGAAAGACATTAACAAATAGAATAAATTAAGGGGACCCAGTGAAATGGGGCAGTTGTTGAGGTGGGCCTGCTTATCTAAAGCAGCTGGGGGCTAAAGATGCTGCTCAGTAGGTAGAGTGTTTGCCTAACATGTAGGAAGTCATAGGTCTGAGCCCTGGGGCCACACAAACTGTGGGTGGTGGTGCACTCCTGTAATACAAGCACTTTGGAGGTAGACAGGAGGATTGGAAGTTCAAAGGCAGCCTCAACTACATAAAGAGTGTGAGGCCAGCCTGGCCTACATGATACTTCGTCATAAATAAGCAATAATACACAAATAAAGAAAGCAAATAGAGGTGTTGGAGATGCAGTTCAGGGGCTCAGCACTAACATGAGTGAGTTAGGTCCCAGGTTCACTCCCTCGTACCACAAAAGTAAAAAGAAAGGAAAGGGAAACCATTGTCTGATTACTGATTAAGAGGTGGAAGAGCTGAAAAAGGCAAGGAGACATGGTGGGCATGTGCAGGGGTCAGTGGAGATCAGCAGAGCCACTGCAGAAAGCAGTATGGTGGGGTCCCTGCGGTGGGGTCCTCACAGGCCACCACGGGGTTCAGCTGGGCCTGCTCTTTTTCTTAGGCCTAGGTCAGGAAACAGATTCTGACCAGAAGCGGAGTATGTTTTTCTGGCCCATTGGGCCTGTTACTCTTTCTCCGAAGCGCCCTTCACCATGAGGCTGTTCGTCCACACTGTCTGGTCTCTAGGCTGGTTTCAGTGGGGTGCTGTTCTCTTTCTTCTCTGCTCTGTTCTCTCCTTCTAGGAGCTGCTGAGATCTACAGCTTGCCTCTTCTGGAGGGGTTTTATTTTTTAAACTCTTAATAAAATTGTCCAGGAGCTTAAAAAAAAAAAAAAGAAAGAAAAAAGAAGGAAAGAAAGCAAACAGACTGGAGAGTCCTAAAGAATTTAAAAATGGAGTTACCAGACGACTTACCGATCCCTTTTCTACACACACATTCCATGCAGAGTAAATGAAACCACCCCCCTTGAAGATACCTGTACTCGGGGCTGCGGAAATGGCTTAACACTTAGCATTATTCAGTGCTCTAACACAACAGAGGGCTGTGTGTTTTACCAAGCAAGTCTCCCTGAGATAAAGCTGCAGCCTTTATCACACTGGGAGCCTCTACGGAGACAGAGGCGGGGTGAGGCTATCATTAGCCACTTGCTGAAGGTTGAATGTGATGAGTTTGGGTGTTAATTAACAGCACTTTTCAAACTGCCTAGTGGGAGATAGAGCAGGTTCAGCTGGGTAAACAGTCAGGCTGGGAAACGCAGGTGCTGGCGTTGGTAGTTAGACCAGAGGCCGCTGAAGTGGTTAAAACATGGGAGTGTTCTGGCGGGAGCTGATGGCACCTGCTCTACTTAATATGAAGTTAATGTTCAGGGTATACGGCTAGGAGGATGTGCCACTGCCAAGGGAGCTCGTGTTTGAGTCAGAATTAAGTAGGTGATTTCCTAATGGACAGAAATAGGAAACTCAGGCCATGCCCCTCCCCAAAGTCCTAAATGTAAATATGCAGCAGTAAAGGTCAACTGGTGAAGTGCCTTGGAAGGGTTGGTGGGTGATGGGACTGGAGAGGCAGGAGGTGCCTTCTGTTGAGATCTGTAGTGGAAAGTTAAAGTGAGCATTTTGGAGGCCAGTCAAGTGATAAGGAGGGAGAGGAACAGGGTTGTTGTGTGGTTTTAAGCAAGGTCCTGGTGATCAAGCCCCTAGCTTGACTCTGTGTATAGAACCCAGAGCTGGGACAGACTGTTGTTGTTGGGGTGCAGCTCCACAGGGCTCCACTCACTGGACTCAGGGACTGTGCTGGACAGTTTTATTTGTTAATAGTAGGAATCCAGCTCCCATTAACTCTTGCAATTAAGAGGGGTCCTGTTGACAGTCTGAGCTGGAACCTGTTAATGCCTCTGAGAATGGGCCAGTCTCTCAGATCAGGTCCTTCCACATGGAAACCTGGCACCTGTTGCATCCCTGTTGCATCCCACTTAAGCCACAGCTAGAATGAATGGGAAAAGGTCCAGGCTGCCTGGCTTGGGTCACATTCCCGATCAAGGGGACCTTGAAAATGATACACTGATTGGCTTAACTTGGGCCAACCTTCTGTGGCTGCCAATGATGCTGGGAGTGTGGTTGGTCTTATTTTAATAGCTGTGAGACATGGGTCAGAAATTAAAGCATAGGCTTTCTAAGGCAGATGTGCTTTTTAAGAAGTTACATAATCACATACTACAGAATCCATCTAACCATCTATGTTCGTATGTATGAATGTATTGAGATGGGATCTCCCTAGGTAGACCAGGCTAGTCTCAAATTCATAGAGATCCACATGCTTCAAACCCCGGAATGCTGGGACTACAGGCGTGTACCATCATGCCTATTTTATTTATTTCTAAAGATTTGTTTATATTTATGTGTGTTCAAGTGTGTCTGTGTTGGAGTATGAACACATTCATGTAGGTGCCCATAGGGGTCAGAAGAGGCACTGACTCTCTGGAGCCGGAATTACAGCTGTTTGGGAGTCCAGCAGTGCTGGGAACTGAACCTGGGTCTTTTGTAAGAACAAAAGTGCTTTTAACCATTGCGCTATCTCTCCAGCCATATCTATTTATTTTTAGGGAGAGTTTTACATATTACCCAGGCTTTTCTTGAATTTTTGGACCCAAATGATCTTGCTTCAGACTTTCTGGTTTTGGCACTACAGACACTTGGCACTATGCCTGGCCACAAAAATAAGCGTTTTAAAGTATACTCCAGTAGTTTTCAGTATAATTATAAGATTTCATAAAATCATTATTACCTGACTCCAAAACATTTTCATGACCCCAGAAGACCCCTGAGCCCATGCTCAAGCATTCTTTATTTCCCTTGTTCCCAGCCTCTAGCAACTACTAATTCTTGATTCTGTAGATTTGCTACACCGGTCGATCCTGGGGTATGTGGGCCTTTGCATCTGTCACTTACTCAGTCACCCTTGTTTTGAAGGGTCATCCCTGTCAGACGTGTCAGTACTTTAGTACTCCTGTCAGTATCCCAGGCTTTACAGTCTGACTGGCAAATAATTGAATATATTTAAGATGTGCAGCATGATACTGTGATGTCTGTGTATCATGAAATAACCACCATTGTCAAGCTATTAAAATACCCATCACTTCATGTGTAGCTACCATTTTTTATGTCGTGGGTGAGAACATTTGAGATTTCAGCACATTTCAAATATAACATTTATTATTAACTGAGCCACCATGTTGCATATTAGCATATAAGATACTCATTTTATAACAGGTGATTTTCTTTTGTTTATTTGACTAATACTTCTCTCTAGTGATATATTTTATATTTAATAAAACCAGCCTGGAATATCAGAGAGAGGAAACAGACCACAGTCAATTCTCCCCCAGCCAACTTCTCAGGCTGAACAGGCTGAGAGTCCTCAGCCTGGCTGGTCATTCTTACAGAATGCCTGAATTTCTGCCTTTTCATGCCTTAGTTATCTTCCTGCCCAGCTGTTTCACTTCCTGGTTCAACTCTGTGTTGTAATCCTACATAATAGTAGGATTACAGGTGTGAGCAGTTACGTTTGGTTGTTAGGCCTTGAACTCATAGAAACACAGAAAGCTTGTTGTATCCTGAGCGATGGGATTAAAGATGTAGGTCACTACTTTTTCAGCCCTGTGCTGGGATTAAAGGTGTGAGTTACCACTCTCTGACCTTCATGGCTTGACTGTGGGTGATTCTGTTCTCTGATATTCCAGGCTGGTTTTATTAAATATACACTACATCATCTCACCTCTCCCTTTCCCTTAACCCCTCTGCTTCTGGCATTGCTTTGGTCTTTCTGGAGAGTTAATACTCATTTTATAACTGCATCACATTTTCTTATCCTTTTATCAGCTGCTGGAAAATATGTCTCTCTCTTTTTTTTTTTTCTTCCCAAAAGGCTAGCAAGAGTAACCTATGTGATTTTCTATAATAGTTTTGACATTTGACTTCAAATGTAATTAATTCATTTTAAAAACTATACTAGGGATTGAACACATGATCTCATCCAGCCTTTGAGCTGTATTTCCAGCCTTCTTTTTACTTCTGTTTTTTTCTTTTTAAATTTTCAAACCAACTCTGACTAAGTTCCTTAGAGCTCACAGTGTAGCCCAGGCTGGCCCTGAACTTAGTGCTTCTGCTGCAGTCTCTGATGTAGTTGGAATTACAGGGTTTCACCTGCATGCCTACCCCATTGCGTCATTTTCAGGGTACAGGAAGGTGCATTGGCTTCCTTGTCACCACTTTTTATGTGTACAGTTTAGTTGTGGTAAATGCATGCACATTGTTTGTGGATCTTCAGAACATTGAAGAGAAACTGTATTTATTAAATGATAGTTCCTCTATCCTTCCTTTGCTCATGATGACTTGATGACCCACATTCTTTTTGTTTCTGTGAGGTTCCTATAAGACATTTCCAGGTTGTGATCAGACAGGGTTTTTCTCTTTGTGGCCTATTTACTTGGCACCCTGTCTTCAAGGATCATCCATGACAAGACTTGCCTTTTTGTTAAGGCTGACTAATATTCTGTTGGATATATCCACTGTATAAAGATCATTTATCTAAGGGACATTTGGGTGGCTTTTTGCTACTTGGTTGTTTGAAAAATGATATATTGAGTGGAGCTGGGCTGGAGAGATGGCTCAGTGGTTCCCAGTGCCTACATGACAGCTCACAACTGTCTGTTGTGATATCAGAGGATGCCAAGCCCTTTCTGGCCACTGCAGGGACTGCATGCATGTAGGAATCCTTCCATTCTAAAAATGCCATGAGTTTAGCACAGGTCATGTCTCAGACATTCCAGCAAACGGTATCTTCTGCAGTTATAATAAGGGCTGTAGAGTAACTAACTGATGTACTACAGAAGTAAAGGCCCAGAGCGCCCAGGACAGCTGAGTGAGGTCAGTGGTGTATGCTGAAAAGCAGGCTGGTCCTGCTCCATCAGCATCTCTGCTGGAGAAACTCTGCAGCATCTGTCCAGGCAGACCTTGCACACCATGACTTGTTGTCAGCAGTTGTAAAGGGCAGGCCAGCTTCTTGCTTGTTCCTAGGCTATTTGTACAGGCCTACCTACCATGTGCTGTGTCTGAGGGATTCAGAGATGTGACCTTACAGGACAGTGTCTCAGGCTGAGAACTGCTGTGTAAGCTGTTATCAGTAGCTACACACAGTTCCTGGGAGGTTGGAGAGGGACACAGTGTTTTTTAAAGAACTTTGAAAGTGAATTCAGCACAGTTGAGTGAGGTCTTGGGTGTGTTACCTAAGGTAACAACTCTAATTTGTATTTAAATTAATGAACAGTTTTGGAGTTTTAATGAGAATTTGGGTGGTTGCTTTTTGGCTTGATAATAATGAGCGTTTTCTCTCCTTTTTTAGCCCTTATAATTCATATCCTGTCTTTCTCTTCCCCCTCGAGTGTATGTATGAAGGTTAGGGGAGAGTCTCCTGTGTTGTGTTTAGGAGCTCTCTGGTTGCGTTTATCTCATTGGCTACTAGACTGACTGGTTGGCTAGGGGACCCGAGGGATCTTCCTGCCTCTCTGCTTCTCCATCACTGGGATTACAAACTTGTGGCACCATGCCCAGCATTTTGACAGGGGTACTGAGGATCAGACTCAGGCCCATATGCTTAGATGGCAAGCACCTTACTGACTGAGCTGACTCCCCAGCCCCTGGCGCTTAGATTTTTTTCTAATCAGTATTTATTACCAGGATATCCACATTTGGCTGTGTGTGTGAGGCCCAGTACATAATTCAAATGCATGTTTTCTTTTTAAAAATATTAAGCATGGAGTCTGGAGGGATGGCTCAGAGAATCTGAGTTCAATTCCCAGCACCCACATGGTGGCTCACAGGCTTCTGTAATTCCAGGTCCAGGGAATCTGGTGGCCTCTTACAGTTTATGGCAGTATCAGGCACACACATATATACATGTCAAAACATATATACATGCAAGAGGCAAAATGCCACCCCCCCATAAAACATTAACTGTGTTGGGGTGGTAACAACAGAGCATCAAACTCAGCATTAGGCCTTTCTGAGCACAGGGTCCTATGTATGTACACAGATGGCATGGCCATGAAGCAGGCCCCATGTGCCCTCGAGGGCACTGGCTTCCAGGCCCAGTTAAGACCATCAGTCATCTGTGCTATGTTCCCAGTCTGTCCTCTTTCTATGCTGTGTCTGAGAGAGAGACAGCTAGACTTGCCAGGATTTATTTATTTCCCCAGCCTTCTCTGTTTAAGGTGTGCCTGGCAGTCCTCCATTTCCCTAGCCTTGCTTCTGCTCTTTCCCTTTGGACATCCAGTGTGTGCGCTCTCATTCCCTTCACGGTCTCTCAGAGGTCACAGTAATGTGTGCATCTGTAACTATTGCTAGCACTCATGGAGCTGAGTTTTGGAGGGTGCTCTCTGGTATTTTTTTAGTGAACTATACCCTCTGGCATGGCTGCTGTCCCATTCCTGCTGACTACCAGAAAAATAAGGTAAGAGGTGAAGAACTTGTTCAAGTTGCAGAGCTGAAAGAGGGTGAGGCTGGGATTTAAGCTTGGGTCTGTTCCTCCATCATCCTTCACAATTGCCATACATACAGTACAGCCCTGAGTCGACCATCTGCATTTCTTATGTAGAGAATAATCTTCAGATAACCCCTCCTGTGTCAGTTTGGCTTTAAACTCATAGTGTACTCTCTGCCTTATTTCTAAGGCTGATGCCTTATGGTCCTCGTCACCATGGGCTCTTTGGATGAGTGGTCTCTGTGCACTGCTTCCATATGCCTCACCATCTGTTTCCTGATTCAGTGTCACGCCCACATTATCCAGGTCCTACTCTGTCAGTCTGTACGAGGTCCAGTAGCTGTTTCTCCACTGTAGAATCCCAGGCTCCCTGAGCTGAGGAAATCTGGATGTCATCTCTGTTTACCCCAAGATCTTCTTTCCTCAGTTGAGGAAACTGTGATCTGTCAGAGTTACCCAGGCAGCTCACTGCCAGCTGGCATTGGGATCTTCACGGCCATGTTCTCCATCTAAGGCTCAATACTCCCGTGAATTGACTTTCCATATTTGGCCTTTTTCTGGCTAAGCCCTGTGCCCTCCCCCCACCCCCAGCCCTGGTCCCTCTCTTCATTTCTCCTAGACAACTCTGGGTGGGCTTCTGTATTGAAGAACTGCTTAGGATTCTCACAGCTGAATCCCTGCTCAGCCTTTTGGTGATTCTTCAGTGGGCTTCTAGGATGCTCTCTTTGTATCTAGCTGGCTGCAAGAGCATTTCAGACCATACCTCTCCCCTCTCCCACAGGCCTCTTCCCACATGGGCTCCACTGTTCGTTCCTTCATGTTGGTTGTCATTGTCAACATCCACATCCAGACCTAAGATGTCTGTTTACTCAGCCGGGTCTCATATCCTGACCACTAGCCGGATTCCACATTTCTCAAGGATTGCCTTATGTCCATTCCCACTTGTGCAGATATCCTTTATTCAGTAAGGATCTGTTAGCCAGCCCGGCTTTCTCTGGTCAGGGACATATTTATCTCTCTTGTTCCCTCTTAGCAAACTATGCTGCTGACAACATGAGCTGCATGGCATGGTGTGTGAATTCTTATTTCCAAGACTATGACAGTGTACTGGAGTGACAGGAAATGATGGCCTCAGCCCAGCCCAGTTGGTTGTAGTATCTTTAGATTGCTGTTGATTGCAAGGAACGAATGGGCACGACTTGGGTACTCCAACTGTAGATTGTAAAGCAGGAACACCGACAACCCCAGCCTCCGACCCCCACCCCTGAGGGCTTGTTGGAAATTTTCAATCTCCCAGTCTCAGACCAAATTCCAGACCTGTAGATTCAGTATCTGCATTTTGATCAGATCCCTAAGTAAGTTGTATGCATATCAAAATGTGATGGGCCAGGCAATGGTGATGCATGCCTTTCAGACCAGCACTTGGGAGGCAGAGGCAGGCAGATCTCTGAGTTTGAGGTCAGGATGATCTACAAAGTGAGTTCCAAGACATTATGGCTACACAATGGGACCTTGTCAAACCCCTTACCCTCCAAAAAAAAAAAAAAAAAAAAACAACAAAATATGTATGGGATGCTGGATGGTGGCACACATCTATAATAAGAGTATTTGAAAGCAGATGTCTGAGGATCTTAAGCCTGAGGCCAATTTAGGCTATACAGCTAGACCTAAAATGCTGCTGCCTCCCTCCCTCCCTCCCTTTTTTCTTTCCCCCTCCCTTCCTCTCTTCCTCCCTTTTTTCCTTCCTGTCTTTCTTTTTTTTTTTTAAAAACCAACACTTTATTTATTTATTTAATTATTTGCCTTGGTGTTTGCCTGGAACTGAAACTACAGACAGTTGTGAGCTGCCATGTGGGTGCTGGGAATCAAACCCGGGTCCTCTGGAAGAGCAGACGGTGCTCTTAACCGCTGAACTATCTCTCCAGCGCCCCCTTCCTGTCTTTCTTGTGGAAAATGGTTTTAGAACAGGTTATAAGACTCAGCTGGGCACTCAGAGCTTCTGAGGGGCTCTTAGGCAGTAGTGCTGTCTGGACCAGGACCTACCTTGAGACATTTGGGGACATAGTATATAAGCCTGTAATCCTTGGGGAGGTTGAGGCAGAAGAATGTGAGTTTGAAACCAGTCTGGTGAGACAGTGAAGCCTTATCTGAAGAAAAGACAGGACTTTGAATTGGGATGCAGCTACACTTTGCAGAGTCCAGTGTCAGGTTTCCTGCCACCACACCCTGCAGGACCAGCCCCGTTCCTGTTGCTTCGGCTGCCAGTTCTGTGCTAGTTCCTTCTTCTTTCCATATAAACACCAAGATGCTCCTGGACTCAATCCCGTCATCTCCTATATGCATAGTGTCCCTAAGTGTCTTACATCTAGCTTTATAGCTGTAAATACCAGCTGTGTACCGGGGAGTACAGTCCGAAACCCTCTAATTCTAAATCTCAGTCTCTCACTGACTCCTGACACCCAGACCTGCATCTCCCAGCAGACTTAAGTCCTCACTTATTATCTTGGGAGTGGGGAAATGACTTCCAGTCTTTCCTTTATCAGGATTGGCACTCAGATATTTCTGGTTTCTTAGGCCAACAAAACACTAAAAAAATCTTTGGAATGTTTCAGGATTATCCTTAGCTCTTTTCAATTTCTCATCCTGGCCCCTGCCTGCCAACAAGTCATCTGCAAGTATATCCAGCACCTGATCACTCACTTCTTACACTGTGTCCAGCAGCTGCCGAGGCCCAGGCAGCCTCCCCTTTCACCTGAATCCCTGGCATCACTGCAGCAGCCTCCTTGCTCCCTCCTTTCTCACTTTCTCCTCATTCTGTTAAGAGCGGCAGTCAGAGTGTCCTTTCAAACCACAGACTTTGGAGACATTTCAGCGCTCACCTCCCTCCCCCATCCTTCTCAGCCTCTAAGGTGTCCAGGCTGCTGTTGCACCGGTTACCTCCTTGCCTCAGGCCTTTGGCATTGTTCCCTCTGCAGAACATCCTATCCCAGAGAGCATTGGGGCTCATTCATTTATTTCATCCTGGCTTTTCCTTGCTGCCTCCCCAAAGCACTGTTTACAACCTGCAGCCAGTAGTTTACGGCTTCTTTGTGAGGTTTCCAATGCCCATGGTCAGTGGTCACCCAAAAATCCTATGTGGAAAGCTTCAGGATTACAATTTCTATGTTTTGAAATTATACTCCAGTGAGAAAAGGGTGTTAAGATCCAATGCCTTTCTGCACTGTCCCCCAGCTCAGGATGGTCTCTGGCTCAGGATGTCGGTGAGAGACACACCGTCTTTTCATTGGCTACATTAGCCTTCTAATTTCTCAATTAAACCCTTGTTTTATTTAAGATGGCCTCAAATTAGTTTTTTCCTAATGGAAGGAGTAGTTTATTTCTGTTTACAGTTCCCGGTTGTGTGTGTGTGTGTGTGTGTGTGTGTGTGCTCTTACTATGCTCTGTTTATAGACTAAACTGTCATAGTTGTGTGTGTATCGGGAAAAATATGCAAAGGTCTCAGCTCCAGCTCCCTTCCCTTGCTCGCTGGGGTCTCTTAGAATGTGTACCCCATAGGTAAGGGAGACTACTGCTGTATACTACCTTCTTTGCCCTATTTTATCGCTTTCTACCCTACTGTATTTTGCTTAACAGCTTTTATACCAGCAGCTATTTTGTTTAGCATCTGTCTCTCCATTGCTATAAACCACTTGAGGAAGAGGATTTTTGAGTCCGTTTATTGATGTAATTTCAATGCCTGAATCAAACCTAGGGTGGTGTAAGTATGAAGACACTTGTTGATATAATCAGTGAACGTGGGCTAAGTGATGACCGTAAAGATACTCAGCATTATGTTCAGTAGCAAAACAAAGGGCCTAAGTAGCTACCACCTGGGGGCTGGTTCTGTATCCCAGGCTGGTCTGCAGCCTCATCCTATTAAGCGATAGGATTACAGGCATAAGCTCCCAAGCAGGGGGACCTAGGACAATAAAGCCGATAAATGAGGTGGACTGAAGTCTCATGCAATAGCCGATTTTATTCAGGGCATCAGACCATTTATATTCTGAGAGTTAAGAAAAGTCACATGATTAATGTTTTCACATGTCCAAGCTGTATATGTTAACAAGGACAAGCTGCACGTGGCAAAAACATTTTTCCACAGAGGCGTGTAAAGGAGAGTTTAACCATTTAATTGAATAACAACATTGAATAACAATGAGTGATCTCAAGTAAGCTCATTCCTGTCTGATACACCTGGGAGGAACAGGAAAACATTCCAGGAACAAGTCTGTGATTTGAAGAAACAGAAGTTTCTCCTCTTGGGATGTTTTCACCAGTGCTCAGAATTCTCCTTGAATGACTCCATTCCTGGATGGTGTTCCGACACTCAGGTAAAGTGCCTGCTACTCAAGCATGAGGTAGTTAGTGAGTTTGGTTCCCCAGCACCCTTGTAAGAAAGCTGGGCGCGGGCACATGCCTGCAACCCCAGCACTGTGAGGATGGAGGCAGGAGGATGCCAAGAGCTCACTGGTTAGCCAGGATAGCCCGATGGCTAGCTGCAGGTTCAGTGAGAAATCCTGTCTCTACAGTAAACTGGAGAGATGAGTGTTCTCAACTCTCCTGCTACCATGAAGTCTCCCCAGGTGTGATTTTAGCTGTTATTGAAGGGTTTTGTACAAACCAGAGCTTATCTTTGTAGTATTCTAGACTGGATAGCACTTTATTTGTGGGTCTCTTGGGGTCTAGGTATGGCGCTGTGGCATTAGTGTGCAGCTGCAGCTTTCTAAGCAGGTCTCAGGTAGTGATTGGGACCACATGGTTGCACCTCCACCTTCAGCCACAGTTGGGTTTTCCAGCCATCTTGAATCTCTCAGGCTCTCTCTATGCAGAATGTGAATGCAGAATATGAGAATACTTACAGTGCACTGAAATGTTCCAAGCAGTTTCACCTAAGCCATTATGTGTAGACAATTGTGCTGATTTCATCCTGTTTCTTAATGTACAACAAACAGAAACACAGCATTTTGTTCCTTAGTTTGTGCTTAAATTATGAGGCTGGCTAGAGAAGTCTTCTATGAGCTCATAGTGAATCAGACAAGCTTCGTTTCTCCAGGATTGTGATGTTGCAGTAAATGAGTGAAGAGAGTCTCTTCACAGTGATTGACAGTGCAGCCAGGAGCCAAGTGAGTGATGTGCACGGCTGCCCAGTGATCCTCTCAAAGCAGGAAGTGCCTCCATGATGTTGGGAGCTTTAATTTGGAAAGATTGCTTAAAGGCTGTAAATGCAGGAGGGGCAAGCTAGCTACTGCAGGATGGAGCCATTGAGCTTGCCAAAAGAATCTTGATAAAATCATTACTGGCTGTCCCATTAATAAAAAAAAATAACACTTATCTCATTAGGTTGTTCAGATAAACTAAATGAGATTTGTAAGGTTCAAAAACTGCTTTTATAAGTGATTTCTGGTAACTTCAGTGAACATACCTTTTTTTTTCTTCTGTTTTTTGTGGTGTGTGTGTATGTGTGTGTGTGTGTGTGTGTGTGTGTGTGTGTGTGTGTGTAGGTGAAGGTCCTTGTAGGAATTTGTTCTTTCCTCCTAAGTGGATCCCAGGGATTGAACTCAGGTTGCTATACTTGGCATCAAGTGCCATTTGCCCACTAAGCCATCTTACAGGCCCTATCTTATATGACTAAAAAGATTTTTTGCTCTCTCTCTTTTGGTATAGCATCTCACTCTGTGACTCATGCTGGCCTTGAATTTAAGATGATCCTTCTGCCTTGGACTTTCACGGTTTAGGATTAGAATTATGAACCCCATATCAGCTCTTTGTCTGCTTTTGATAGCTTTCGGTAGTAGATATAGGTGCATCTTACAATAACCATCCAGACATGAGTGATAAAATAAAATAATTGGGACTGAAGAGACAGCGCAGCAGTTAAGAGCATTGACTGTTCTAAGACCTGAGTTTGATTCCTGTAACCCACATGGCAGCTCACAGCTGTCTATAACTCCAGTTCCAGGGGATCCAGTGTTCTCTTCTGGTTTCCTCAGGTATCAGGCACACACATGGTCACAGACATACATGTAGGTGAAACAACACCTGTACACATAAAAATTATTAAGCATAACTAAAAAAAAACAAAAGGAAGAATGCTTTCTGACTCATCAGGACTGTATTGCAAATGCTCGAGGGGAGATCGCTCTGTGGTAAGGTCCTCCAGGACTGAGGTTAGACTAAAAGCTAGCCATGCCGTGTGTGCTTGTAGTCTTAGCATTGGGCTGTCTGGCCTAAATGAACGGGGCAGTGGGAAACCCTGTATTAAAAAGCAAGGTGGACAGTATCCCCAAGAAAAGGAACATCTGAGTTTGCTCTCCAGCCCCCATGTGCAGGAACACATGCATAAATACATCCCTCAAATGTGCACCGGCCTACATCCACATCCTGCACTTTGTACCACACATACACACAAAGAAACAGCAAGAGAAAATAAATCCAGTTCTGCAGAGTGTATCAGCGGGAAGAAGATCCTGTGTCAATTCCAGGAGTCATTTACTATGACTTAGAGGACAAATTGTAGACAGTCGTGAAACTAATGATCCGCTAGTGCTTCTCCACTATTATGTTACGATTGCCTGACCATCGATGCAGTCACAACTCTGATTTCTTCATAGCACGTGTTTTTATTTTCTCTCCTTTTTTGATTTTTTATCTTGTTTCAACAAGATTGAATTACCGTTGGCTCGCTGAACAGGAAGATGGTGAAAAGCGAAGGAGGAGCCTTTTGATGTGTGCTGCACACCTTGAAGAGAGGCTCATGTCAGCTGGCGGCCAGTCCTTCCTCCCAAAGGAAATAGAAGAGAGAAAGCAGACGTAGCCAGAGAGCTCAGGTCCCATTCATTTACTCATTAAATATGTACTGAGTGTCGGAGAGTGGTTGTGTGCTCATAGCCGGATCCCCATTGGTCGAGCCTCTCTACAAGACTTTCTAGGTTCCCTTTTGTTTCTTCCACCCCAATATTAAAGCGGAAGATCTCAAACAAAAAATGTTACTGCTCTTGACTGATGTTTTTTATTGTGAGTATGTAGGAGAGCTATTTTTAAAATTTTACCTTGCATCCAGTGACTTTACTAAATTCTCACCAATTCTGAATACTTTGTCTTAGTGTCTTTTCTGTTGTTGTGATAAACACCATGGCCAGGGCCACTTACATAAGAGAAGGAGGTTGACAGGGTGTCAGGTTCTAGAGTGCTAGGAAGCCATTGCCATCATGGTGGGTGGGAAGCATGGCAGTGAGCAGCTGTGGCAGCTGGAACAGCAAGCTGAGTGCTCCCTCTTAAAACAGGAAGCAGAGAGAGTCACAGGTTCTGGGTCCCGACTTTGAATCCTCAAAGCCTGCTCCCAGTGACTTGCTTCCTCCAGCAAGGCCACACCTCCTGAGTCTCCTCAAACAACACCAACTCAGGACCAAGTCTTGAAATGCTAGAGACTGTGGGGGACACTTATCAATCAAACCACTATGCTTTTGAAAATTTAAGGTACTCACCTCTGAAACCCATTGATTTCTTTAAAAAACAAACAAACAAACAAACAAAACCTTCTTTAAGAAACAAAACCAGCTGGGTATTGTGGTGCATGTCTTTAATTCCACCATTTGGGAAGCTGAGACAAGTGGATACCTGTGAGTTCAAGGCCAGCCTGGTCTCATAGCAAATTCCAGTACAGCCAAGGCTATAAGATTCTCTCAAAGCAACAACAATCCCAACAAACATAACAGAACAAAACAAAAACAAACTCTAAACCAGATTTGGTTTGGGTGGAGAGATAAGTGGTTAAGAGCATTTACTGCCCCATCAGAGGATGGGAATCAGCATCCCAGAACCCATAGCTCCAGCTTCTCTCTAGCCTCTGTAGACACCTATACCCATACCCCCCCCCCAAAAAAAAAAAAAAACAACAAAACTTTTTATTGAATTGGCCTGGACCTATGAAATCCTTAGATGAGGTCAAGGTCATTCTTGCCCTTGTCAAAGGGGCATACATCGATTGTTCTTCGTTAGCTTTGTTTGCTACTGGTTTCTTATTAATTTTTTCTACTCATTTTTTGAATTAAAACATTACTTTATGTGTGTGGGTGTTTGCCTGCATGTATATCTGTGCACTGAGTGTGTGCCTTGTCCTATGGAGAGTAGAAGAGGGTGCTGGAACCCCTGTAACTGGTGTAACAGGATATTGTTAGCTGCCATGTGGGTGATGGGATTGAACCCCGATCCTCTGCAAGAGCAGCATCTCTCCAGTCTCTGATTTAAAAAACATCAGGAAACGAACGGGATGGTTATGATAAAATGTGCCATTTATCATCTGTGGATATTTGCCAGACTCTGGCAGATAGGGCCAGGCCTGCAAGAGTTGGTTCCACCAGACTCCCCCTGGGGCTGAGTGGGATGGTGAATGTCAGTGACCCAGACCTCCCCAGCCATTAGGGGTGGGGGGAGTGGGACAGAGACAACCAACGGCAGACATTGAGTGGGGAGTTTTGCCGAAGCAGGAATTCGCTTTATTGTATTAGGCAGGGACTTAGATAGGGTTGTGGGAAGGGGTGGGAGTCTTGGGATGGGTCAATAATATTTTAACCACGTTAGGGGTGACTGGGCAGAGGTGGTCTTAGGTCTGGCTGTGCTGAGTCATTCACACCCAGAGTTTATGGCCAGTTTATGGTTGCCAAACTCTAGGAGGGCTTAGGAAGTTACACAGGGCCTCAACCCCGGGCCTCGGAGGGCCCGACAGATATTGTCATATTACTTGTTTTTTTCCGCATTAGTTAATTGACTAATTTTTTTTTTTTTCCTTTTTTGAGACAGGGTTTTACCATGTAGCTCCGGTTGGCCTAGAACTCTCTATTTAGACCAGGTTGGCCTCAAATTCATAGAGGTCCACCTGTCTTTGCCTTCTGAGTTCTGGGATTAAAAGCATGTGCCACTATGCCCAGCTGTCAGTTGGTTTCTTGATATTGAGCTATACTTACATTTAGACTTGAACGCATCCAGCTTTGCTAATGGTTGAAAGCTTTCCTTATTTTGAGTGACTGTGCATGTGCACAAATCAGGGTATTTGTGCAGAGGTCACAGAATGACTCCTAGGGTCAGTTTTTGCCTTCTATTTTGTTGAGGGTCTTCTGTCTTGTCTGTTGTGTAGGGTGCCCCTGGTTACCTGACCTTTGGGTATCCTGGTTTCACTTCCCATCTCACTGTAGGAATGCTGGGATTGCAGATGGGCTACTACATCTAGTTTTTGCTTTGTTTGTGGATTCTGGGATCAAATTCAAATTGTCAGGCCTGTATGGCAAGCAAGCTTACCCATGGAACCATCTCCCTGGCCTTGCAAATGCTTTGTATTGAATTTTGAATTTATTTTTTATTTTCTGCTTATCTACCCCCTTCTCTATATCCTGACTGGCCTAATAGATCAAGTTTGCTGTGTTCAATTTTCTTTTTCTTTGCATTTTATTTTATGTTTCCATTTGACTACTGTTTGTAGCTATATTTTTTCCATAGGCAGGTTAGTTTTTATCTAATTTTCTCCAGAACAAGGAGAAATATTATAGCTTGTCTTTCATTTCTATGTTTTATTGATCTTGACTTTGATCTCATGATTGTGGTTTTAAAAAAAATTAATGTTCTTTTGATTTTATGAATCTTACTTAACTTCAGACTTAACAATAATGTCAGCTCTCTGTTAAACTAAGACCATCCCTTTTTTCTTTTTTCATTGAGAGAGAGAGAGAGAGAGAGAGAGAGAGAGAGAGAGAGACAGAGACAGAGACACTATTTGTCTGTCTGTATGTCAGTCTGTCTTTCTGTACTAAGAATTGTGCCCAGGGCTTTGTTCTTGTTAAGCTCATACTCTACCACTAAGATATAGCTAATGTATCTGCCCCCCCCCCATCTTAGACTGTTCAGGATCTGGCCAAGGCTGACATTGAGTTTATAATCTCCTGCCTCCATATTTCTATTGCTGGAATTAGAGGCGTGCTCACCACACTTAGTTTTAAGCAGTGCTGGGGATCTAGGGCCCTTCCATGCTCAGCAAACTGTCACCTGACCTACACTCCCAACCCTCTTTTGAGCAAGGCTTATTCTGATTTATTTTCTCTAATGTGATGCTTTATGTCCATAAATTAAGAACCCTCCTGCCCCCATGGTATTGTGCAACACCTGGGTGTGGTGTGTGATATTTTCTGGGCAATAAGGCTAAGACTGGCCTTTGTTCAGGTTGCCTGACTGGGAAGGTGTAGGATACGGTTGGGGAGGGGGAACACTGGAGACCCGCCCTGGCCTTGGTTTTGTAGTTTCTTGTTGTGCTCTGTGGCTAGTCATGAGAAGGAAGGCTGGACGGAGCCTTCTTAGCTAAGGAAGTGGGAAATGAGTCCCCTTGCACTGGAGCGTTTCAGAGCTGTTCTGGAAATACTCTTCCTCTTTGCTTTCTCCTAGAAACCAGCCACTCCACACTCTCAAGTGCCCCCCCCTCCCCTTCCTGGATTCTGTTCCCAACCACTGTGGTCCTGAATTTGGTATTTCCTCCAGATTCTTTAAGTAAAAAAGAAAATCCTGGGGGCTGAAGAGATGGCTCAGCGGTTAAGAGCACTGTCTGCTCTTCCAGAGGACCCAGGTTCGATTCCCAGCACCCACATGGCAGCTAACAACTGTCTGTAGTTCCAGTTCCAGGCAAACACCAAGGCAAATAATTAAATAAAGTTTAAAAAAAAAAAAAAAAAGAAAATCCTATCTTATCCCATATCCAATATTTTCTATTGTGGCCCATTTAGGTTCGTTGTTTCTTTTTTTTTAGTCTTATTCTGTAACTCTGGCTGGTCTGGAATTTTCTTTGTAAACAAGGTTGGCCTTGAGCTCTTAAAGATTGTCTGCCTCTGCCTCCCAGTGCTAGGATTAAAGGTGTTTGCTAACACACCCAGCCCCATCTAGAGGTATGTGCAAGTGAGCTTACCGTGATGTTTGTGAGGAGGCTCTTGTTCCTGGTCTTGTCCTGGACATTTGTCCTCTAGTCCAGTCAGCCTAAGAACTTCTGGCTGGTTCTCCTAGGTGCCTACCACTGCACCCAGCTTTGTAGGTAGGTTCAGGCATCAAACACCATGTGCTCAGACTCAAAGATGTCCCTTACGCCTGATTTTAGCATATTGTCTGGCTAGTAGGGCCTGTGCTGCCTGAGGTAATTCTGAGGGCGGTCTGCTTTCCTGGGGCATCACTGTCACAGTAAGATGAAATATTGCTGTCTGTGGCTGACAGGAAAAGCACTGAGGTCACTGAAGACAAATGGATGCTGTAAAGTGCATTCTAAATCTTTGTCATTGGCATGGCTGAGGACTAAGGAGACGGAGACATGGGGTCTGTAATTCATTTTCCCTCTAGCTCCAATAGCTAACAGAGCCTTAGACCTATGGATGCAAAGTCCTTCCTTGTCCTTTGGCTGTGACAGGATTTTGAGAAAAATAAAATAAACAAATAAACAAAGCCATACTCTCCTTTGGTGGTGATGTTTCAGTGTGGTTTGTGGTCAGAGATAGTCTTTTGCTTCTTCCTGGTTGATAGGAGAAATGATGTTTTCATTTTGATGTTGTGAGCTGGGTATGGTGGCTCTCAAGAGGCTGAATGATTGATGACCCTGGGCTACTTAGTGTATTCCAGGCCATTCTGAGCTGTAGAATGAGACCCTGGTATACAGACACACATGCAGGCAAAACACGTATGTTAGTCACAGTTCTCTAGAGAAACAGAGCTAGTAGAACCAATCTATTCATGTAAAACAGAGTAGCTTACAGGCCGTGGTCCCAATACTCTAGCAATGGCTCTGTCTTTGAGAAAGTTAGGGTTTCTAATGTGTGAAGAGACACCATGACCATGCCAACTCTTATAAAGGAGAACATTTAATTGAGGCTGGCTTATAGTTTCGGAGTTTTAGTACATTCTCATCATGTTAGAAGCATGGAGGCCTGCAGGCAGACATGGTGCTGGAGAGGGAGCTGAGAGTCCTATATCTGGATCTGCAGGGTCTGGCCTGAGCATTTGAAACCTCAAAGCTAAGTGACACACTTCCTCCAACAAGGCCACACCTCCTAATCATGCCACTTGCTATGGGGGCTATTTTCATTTAAACTGCCACAGGCTGTCTCCCAACAGACAGGCCAATAATCCAGTTGTTTAGTCCACAAGGCTGGGTGTCTTGGACAGTCTTCCATCTGTGTTGGAATCCTGAAGAAGTAGGTTCTAGAACCAGTGAAGGAATGTCTCCGCAGCAGAATTGACAAACTTATCAGTGAAAGTGAGGGCAAGCAGCCAAAAGCTATAGCTTCCTTCTTTTATGGCCTTTTATATGGTCTGCCACCAGAAGGTGCGGCCCAGATTTAGGGTGAGCTGTCCAATTGCAAATGATGGGGATTTAGGATGGGTTCTCCCACCTCAGATGATTGGGTCCAGGTGTGTCCAGCTGCTTGGGTTTTAGTTGATTTCAGATGCAGTCAAGGTGACAACCAATATTAGCCACCACACCACCAGTACACATAAAATAAAATTAAAGCAAAATAAAACTCATTTTCATGTTATTTGCTAATGAGGGTGAACAGTTGATTTATTATCTTCATAGAGCTGTTTGTTTTCTTCTGTGGTGGGCTCTTTCTCTCCCCCTCCCCCTCTCTCATTTCTATGCACTTCTATCACATGTACAGGTCTCTTCAACCAGCCCACTATGGCAGGACTCATTTGTTACCATTTATCGTCATCATTACATTGATTCCCCATTCTTAACCTCTCACCATAAATAATACTTGTTTATGTATTTATTTAGACAGGGCTGATCTATGTAGCTCAGACTGGCATTGAACTTATGATCCTCCTGCCTCAGCTTCTCAAGTGTTGGAATATTTTTCACATCTTAAAAGCATGAAAAATAATCTGAATGTAAAAACTAGTGAGATTAAAGTTTCATTGCCCTTATGTAAAAGCACAGTTACCGCATACCTAAGCTGTTAAAACAGACACCATATGCTACAGACATGAGCATATTTTCTGATTCTGGAAAATTTGCAGCCCCCTGATATAAATTGCGATCAGAGTCCTTAAACAACCTGACATTTGTTTTTGCATTTGGAATTTGAGAACATTATTTGAGAAGGAACTGGTTGTTTTACCCTTTTAAAAACAGTTACCCCAAATTCTCCATCAGCATTCATTGACTAATATATTATTTTTTATTATTTGAATTTCTATAGTGACCGATTGACATTAAAACTCAGATTTGTTCTCTTGATTTCGGGGCATCGGGGTGAGTGAGTTGTCAGTCTTTGGACAAGATCTGTGCTGTACAAGGTTCTCTGAGGATGAGAGCTCTAACCCCACGCACTGACATGAAGAAGGCTCACACCAGATGGCTCGTCCACATGCCTGACCACATGCTTTACATCTAAGTGCACACATTGGCTCTTTTCTTGGTTCATTTTTCCAGAGTCCAGGAGATTGCTGAAGACCAGATGGACTTGCTTGTTAATGGCTGTGGGCCTTCTCTGGAGCTGGCTGGCTCTGACAGTCTCTTGAGCAGTGGCATGACTGGATTTATTTCTCTGACACTGGTGGAGCAGGAATTTTGTTGTTCTAAGAAACACATATGGAGCGCTGATGGTGGTCAGGGGCTTCTCTGCATGCTGCACTTGTCAAAAAAAAATGAAGGTGGTAGTCAGAATATTTTATCTGGTTGGCTATTCAGTGAACCCTCTGGATGTGAGAGGCAGATGGTGCATGCTCTGGGGTCAGGTCCAGTTTTGTGTTAACACCTCTGCCTGTCACTGGTGTGTGACTTCAGGTTCATGTTCAACCTTCTTAGTCTATATTCTGTTCTCAGTAGACACAGGGATAATAAAGTCTCCTCTCCACTCCGAGTGAGAGCCGCCTGTGACTCACCTGCACACTGACTGGAAGAGAGCATCATCAGAATACTTTACTGTTCCTTTCCCTGATTTGTGGCTATATGTGATCACTGTGAAATATATACAGTTTTATCTCCAAGCACAAATTGTTTAGCCTTAAGTTTGTTTTTAAAAATATCAATTATTATTATTATTATTTGATATTTTGAAATAGGGTCTTGCTATATCTATGTATAGCAAGGCTGGCCTAGAACTTGCTGTGTAGCCCAGGCTAGCCTTAAACTCACCATCTTCCTGCTTGTGACTCTGTAGGGCTGGTATGACAGGGGTGAAACACCATGCCCAGTTCATTTTTGTTTGATGAGCCCAGGCTCCTGGGTGCTCAGCTGGACATCTTTTGCTCTTTTGTCAAGGGTGGGTGCATATATCCCAAGAACACTATATGATAGCAGTCTGTAGACTGACCCCACCTCCTCAAATGGATGATGAGGCCTGATGGTGTATGACAGTGGAAAAAAGGCCAAGATTGGGCGACAGGAAACAGACCATTGAAGAAGAGGCGTGGTCTCTGGGAAATAGTTCCCAGTGGCTCAGAAGAGAATGAGGAGACAACATGTCCTTGATGGAAGCATTTGCTGAACAGTCCTTTGGGCAGTGATTGCTCTCTTGTCCTGAGGATGGAGTCTGTGGAGATTCCTATCCTAGGGTTGTTGATCTGGCTGCCTTTGATTTTGCCTGAAGGACAGCTTTGTCTAATTCTCTGTAGTTAACCTGTGCTTAAAACACAATTTTCCTGTGGTTTGGTCTGTTTTTTTCCTATCTGGGAAGCATTCAAGAGACTGTCCTAGTCTTTGTTTTCAGATTTTGTGTGTGTATGATCCTAGCCACCTAAGTGTAGCATTCAGAGCCCCTCATTTATCTTTTCTCTCCTGGCATTTTTGGGGGAATGG
>PVIH01016541.1:9310-45294 GCA_004025045.1 Sigmodon hispidus
TAATAGCAAGAACCTGGAAACAACCTAGATGTCCCTCAACTGAAGAATGGATTAACAAACTGTGGTACATCTACACAATGGAATACTACTCAGCAGTAAGAAAAAATGATATCCTAAAATTTGCAGGCAAATGGATGGATTTGGAGAATATCCTCCTGAGCGAGGTATCACAATCTCAGAGAGATAAGCAGGGGATGTAATCACTCACTAGTGGTCTCTAAACAAACAAACAAGAAAAAAAAAGCCAAACATGCCCAAGTGGCAAACCACAACCACTGAACAGCTTGGGATCAGAAACACCCTGGACTGACCCTTTGCACCCCACTCCAACTATAGGAATACCAGACTCATTCTTGAGGGAGGGGGGACAAAACTGGATTTGGCCAGGAGTGGAGACTGATCCAAGCATTATTGGGTCAGTGGGACCATAGGACGGTCTGCTCCCTGCCCAGCGAAAGGATGGGGAGTTGCAGAGAAGAGAAATGTCAAGATGTGGTGGGAGGGGGAAGGGAGGATATACAGGGATGGGAAAAAAAAATTCAGAGGGAAAGCTGAACACATAGTAAATATATGTGTAGCAATCTTATTTGCATTACCACCCTTGATAAGCCATGCTTATGATTCTTATCCTGTTCATAGTTATTGTTAACTTTTCCTCATTTTAAATTCATGTTACTGTTTTTTTGTTAAATACAAAATAAAGAAGGAAACAAAATACCAGCCATCACGTTCTTTGTTGTTGTTATTGAACTTATTCATTGTATTTGATGTGAAATTATTCAGGTAGAAAAGTAAAAATTGTGGCGAGCTGCGTCATCATAAACAAACAGATGCCGAACCGTGGCTAGAGCAAACTCAGAGGTGAGGGCACCACAGCTCCTGGGCTGCCTGCACACACTGCCCAGGGTCCCGATCTCAGTCTCCCGGCTAGCAGACTGGACCTAGACTAAAACTGGAAGGGTCCTTCCCTAGCAATTGCTAGCAGAAGGGACCTCCTACAGCCAGACCCTCCCTCCAGGGCAAATTGCTTCATCATAGACAGACAGACAGACAGACAGACAGACAGACAGACAGACAGACAGACAGACAGACAGACACATTTGACCTGCTCCGTTTCCGACCTGGGCCGGTTCACCCCTCCTTAGGCAACCTGGTGGTCCCCCGCTCCCGGGAGGTCACCATATTGATGCCGAACTTAGTGCGGACACCCGATCGGCATAGCACACTACAGTCCAAAACTCCTGGACTCAAGCGATCCTCCTGTCCTCAGCCTTCCCGGTAGCTGAGACTACAGGCGTGTGCCACCGCGCCCAGCAGACAGACACATTTGAAAAGCAGATCCGGGGCTGGAGAGATGGCTCAGCGGTTAAGAGCGCCGTCTGCTCTTCCAGAGGACCCGGGTTTGATTCCCAGCACCCACATGGCAGCTAACAACTGTCTGTAGTTCCAGTTCCAGGCAAAACACCAAGGCAAATAAATAAATAAAGTTTAAAAAAAAAAAAAAAAAAGAAAAGCAGATCCGTGTCCAGAGCAAAGTCAGACACTGTGCAGACCCGATGTTCAGAACAGATAGGAGACATGCAAGCCTTCTAGCTACACCTAAGAGCTGACTAAGTATGAACAACTGAAGCAATGGGTAGACACCAGTGCAAAAACACATATACAATATAAAGAACAACAAGGCAACACCAGAAGAAAATGATGGTTCTACAACACCAAGACCTGAGCAGAGCAATGAGGAGGAAACAGAAGGTAACAACCTCAAAAATACCTTTATGAAGATTATAGAAGTCTTAAAAGAGGATATAAAAAATTCCCTTAAAGAAATTGAAGAAAATACAAACAAAAAATTGGAAGAGATGAACAATTCCTTGAAGGAAAACAAAGAAAAATCAAGAAAAGGAAAACCAACAAATGAAAGAAACATTCCAGGAACTAAAAATTGAAATAGAAGCAATAAAGAAAGGCACAAAATGAGGCAAAGGTGGAAATAGGAAATCTGAAGAAAAGAGCGGAAACTACAGATACAAGCATAGCCAACAGAATCTAAGAGATGGAAGAGAGAATCTCTGGAGTGGAAGACTCAACAGCAGAAATAGATTCATCAGTCAAAGAAAACACCAAAACCAAAAAAGTCATAACACAAAACATTCAGGAAATTTGGGACACCATGAAAAGACCTGCTCTGGACAGGGGACTGCGTTTCCAAGGCCCTCATTCCTTGTCTGATGACACAGTTCACCCTGAAGACAGGGACCAGCTGGCAGGGCCTTGAGCCTTCTTCTGGGATGAATATGACATCAGACTGTTGGGTGTGAGCCGAATCCCGGAGCTGTTTCCACTTTCTGATTTTATGAATAAAACTGTATTGGCCATGGCTGAGCAAGTGAGTTTATGGTAGGAGAAAGCTTCCTTTGGTGTATGCCCAAGAATTGTGTAGGTGGATCTTGGAGGTAGATTAATTCCCAACTTTCTTAGGAATCACCATATTGATTTCCATAGTGGCTGTATGATTTTGCATTCCCATCAGTAATAGAGGAGTGTTCCCCTTGCTCCACATCCTTGTCAGCATGAATTGTCATTTGTGTAATTGTATACCATTCTGACAGGTATAAAATAGAATCTCAGAGTAGTTTTGATTTGCATTTCCTTGATGGTTAAGGATGTCAAACATTGAACATTTTAAAAGTTTTTCCCAACACATTCGTTTTTTGTGGGGCATGCCTTTAATCACATCACTCAGGAAGCAGAGGCAGGTGAGTCTCTGTGAGTTCAAGGCTAGTCAACAGAGTGAGTTTCAGGACAGTCAGGACTACACAGAGAAACTTTGTCTCTAAAAACAAAATGTTTTTTTAGCCATTTGAGATTCCTCTATTGAGAATTCCCTGTTTATATTTGTTCCCCATTTTTTATTGAATTACTTGGAGTTTTTTGATATCTAATTTCTTGAGTCCTTTATATATTTTGGATATTAGCTCTCTGTCAGATGTTGGGTTGATGAAGTTCTTTTTCCATATTCTAGGCTGCTATTTTGTTCTATTCATGCTGTTCTTTGCCTTATAGAAGCTTTTCAGTTTCATGAGGTCCCATTTATTAATTGTGAATCTTAGTGCCGTCGAGATTGGTGAGTTGTATTCTGTGAGAATGCATTCAAGGCTATTTCCCTCTCTCCCCCCATCCAGTTCAGTGTATTTGGTTTTATGTTGAGGCCTTTGATCCATCTGGACTTGAGTTTTGTTCAAAGTAATAAATATAAATTTATTTGCATTCTTCTATATGCAGACACTCAATTTGACTAGCAAGCACCATTCCAGTGTGTATTTCCAGCTTCTTTATAAAAAAATTAGGTGTTTATGTGTGTGCAAATTTTATGTCCGAGTCTTCTGTTAGATTCTATTGATAAATGTGTCTGTTTTTAATGTCAATACCATATAGTTTTTATCACTATAGCTCTGTAGTAAAGCTCGGTGATACCTCTGGGAACTTTTTTTATTGTACAGGATTGTTTTAGCTATCCTGAAACTTTTTTTTTATATGAAGTTCAGAATTTTTCCAAGCTTTGTAAAGAACTGTGTTGGGACTTTAATGAGGATTGCATTGAATCTGTCAGTTGGTTTTGGTAGGCTGGCCATTATTTTAATCCTACTGATCCATGAGCATAGGAGATCTTTCCATCTTCTGATGTCTTCTTCAATTTCTTTTACAAAGACTTGAAGTTTTTATCATACAAATCTTTCATTTGCTTGGATAAAGTTACCCCAAGATACTTTATATATTTGGGTTTATTGTGAAGGGCATCATTTCTTTGATTTGTTTCTCAGTCAGTTGGTCATTTGTATATAGAAGGGATAGTGATTTTTTTTTTTTAGTTAATGTTGTGTCTAGTCACTTTGTTGAAACTGTTCATCAGATGTAGGAGTTCCCTAGTGGAACTTTTAGGATCCCTTATGTATCCTATCATATTTTTGAGTAAAGATACTTTGACTTCTTTTCCAGTTTATGTCCCCTTGATCTTCTACCTAAAACCTCAAGTACTATATTGAATAGATATGAAGAAAATGGATATCTTTTTCTTGTTCCCAGTTTTAGTGGAATGTCTTTGTGTTTCTCTCCATTTATTTCATGTTGGCAATTGGCTTGCTATATATTGCTTTTATTAAGTGTAGGCATATTCCTTGTATCCCTGATCTCTCCAAGACTTTTATCATGAAGTAGTATTGGATTTTGTCAAAGTCTTTTAGAGCATCTAATATGATCATGTTCAGTTTGTTTATATGGTGGGTTATATTGACAGATTTTCATATGTTGTACCATCTCTGCAATGAAGCCTACTTGATCATGGTAGATGACCTTTTTGATGGATTTGGTTTGCAAGTATTTTATTGAGAATTTTTTCATCTATGTTCATAAGGGAAATTCATCTGTAATTTTTTATTGAGTCTTTATGTGGTCTGGGGATCAGGGTAATTGTAGCCTCATAAAATTAATTGGGCAATATTCTTTCTGTTTCTATTTTGTGAAATAGTTGGCATTAACTCTTTGAATGTCTGATAGAATTCTGTACTAAAACCATATGCTCCTATTTTACTGTTTTGTTTTGTTGGGTAGGAGACTTTTAATGACTGGTTATATTTCCTTAGGAGTTATAGGTCTTTTTAAATTGCCTATCTGATCTTGATTTACCTTTGGTAATGGTATCAATTGAGAAAGTTGTACATTTCTTTTAGATTTTCCAATTTTTGTGGAGTACAGGTTTTTATTTTTTTTTATTATGAATAAAGACATTTTATAATCCATATATCCCCTTGTTCAGACTCCCTTCCCCCTTGCACCCTTTGCAGTCACTCAATAAAGTGATGGGGAGAAGAGTGAGTGACTGGGAGTACAGGTTTTTACAGTGTGACCTAATGATTCTTTGGATTTTCTTATTGTCTGTTGTTATGCCCCCTTTTTTGTTTCTGATTTTGTTCATTTGGATACTCTCTTTGTGTCATTCAGTTAGTTTGGATAAGGGTTTGTCTATCCTGTTGATTTTCTCAAAGAACCAACTCTTTGTTTTATTGATTGTCTTGTTCTCTTTGTTTCTATTTTATTGAGTTCCTGTTGTCTACTCCTTGGGTATGCTTGCTTGTTACAGGACTTTCAGGTGTGCTGTCAAGTAGCTAGTATGAGATCTATTCAGTTTTTTATATAGGCACTTGGTACTATGAACTTTCCTCTTAGCACTGCTTTCATTGTGTTCCTATGTTTGGGTAAGTTGTGTATTCATTTTCATTGAATTCTAAAAGGTCTTTAATTTCTTTCTGTATTTCTATCTTGATCCATTTTTTATTCAGTAGAAAGTTGTTAAGTTTCTATGAATTTTTAAGTTTTCTGTTGTTTCTGATCTTCAGTTTTAACCTATGGTGGTCTGATAGGATGGATACAGGGAGTTATTTCAATTTGCTTATATTTATTGAGAATTCTTTAGTGTCCAAGTATGTCATCAATTTTGAAGAAAGTTTTATAAGGTGCTGAGTAAAAGGCATATTTGTTTGGGTGAAATGTTCTGTAAATATCTGTTAGGTCCACTTGGTTTATAGTGTCTGTTAGCTTCATTATTTTTCTGTTTAGTTTTTGTCTGGATGACCTGTCCATTTGGTAAGAGTGGGGTACTGAAGTCTCCCACTATCAGTGTATAAGAGTCAATATGTGACTTAAGCTATAGTAGAATTTCTTTTATAAACTTGGATGTCCTTGTGTTTAGGGCATAGATTTTAAGAATTGAAATGTCCTCTTGGTGGATTTTTTCTTTCATGAGTATGTAGTGTCCTTCCCTAACTCTTTTGATTAGTTTTGGTTCAAAGTCTATTTTGTTAGATAATATAATGACTACACCAGCTTTCTTCTTAGATCCATTTGCTGGGAATATCTTTTTCCAACCCTTTACCCTGAGGTCTATCCTTGATGTTAAGGTATGTTTCTTGAATGTAGCAGAAGTATGGATCCTGTTTTCACATCAATTCTGTTAGGCTGTGATTTTTTTTTAATTGGGGACATTGAGACCATTGATATTGACAGGTTATGACCCAAATGAGTGTTGATTTCTGTAATGTTGTTGTTGTTGGTGGTGGTGGTGGCGGTAATGGTGTATGTGTTTTCCCTCTTGATTTACTGGTCTGGGACTGTTTGTTCTTTATTTTTCTTCAGTGTTGTTAAGCTCTTTAGGTTGGAATTTTTCTTTTATTATCTTCTGTAGGGCTTGGTTTGTAGACAGATATTGCTTACATTTTGTTTATATAATGGAATATCTTATTTTATCTATTGTGACTGAAAGTTTTGTTGGCTTCAGTAGTCTGTACTGGCATTTGTGGTCTTGTAGTGTCTGCAGCACATCTGTCCAGGACCTTCTGGTTTTTAGAATTTCCATTGAGAAGTCAGTTGTAAATCCAATAGTTCTGCCTTTATGTGTTATTTGGTATTTTCCCCTTACAGCTTTTAGTATTCTTTCTTTGTTCTTTATATTTAGCATTTCTATTATAATTTCTTTTCTGGTCCAATCTATTTGGTGTTCTGTAAGCTTCTTGTATCTTGATAGGCATCTTCTTCTTTCAATTAGGAAATTTTCTTCTATGATTCTATTAAAAATATTTTCTGTGACTTTGGCTTTGGTTTCTTTTTTCTTCTTTTTCTGTTCCTATTATTCTTACATTTGGTTCTTTTTCTTTCTTTCTTTTTTTAGTGTCCCTGATTTCCTGGATGTTTTGTCCTAGGATTTTTTTTTTCATATTTAACATTTTTCTTGATCAAGATATCCATTTCTTGTATCATTTTTTCAATGGCTAAGATTCTCTCTTCCATCTTGTATTCTGTTGATGCAGTTTTTTCTGTAGTTTCTGTTTAAATTTCTAATTTTTTTATTTCCAGAATTATTCCAGTTTGTGTTTTCTTCATTGATTCTATTTCCATTGTCAGGTCTTGAACAGTTTTACTTGTTTCTTTCAACTATTTGTTTGTGTTTTCCTGGGTTCATTTATGAGATTTATTCATTACCTCTAATTATTTTTCTGTATTTCTTTAAGGCTTTTATTTATTCATTTCCTCTTTAAGGACCTCTATCATCTTCATATATTTGGCTTTAAGGTCTTTTCCTTGTGCTTCAGCTATGTTGGAATATTCAGGGCCTGCTGTGGTAGGGCAGCTGGGCTTTGATGGAGACATAATTCCCTGGCTGTTGGTTGTATTTTGTGCTGACATCTCGGCTTCTGGGCTTGGGATGATTAAAAGTCTAGGTGCTGATTTCTGGATTTGTCTTTGTTGGGTGGATTTTAGGAGAGTGTGACAACTGTGTGTTGCCTGTATTCTTGCCCTGTTCAGTTGGTGTGTTCCTGCAGAATACCTATGGGTGTTAGAGTCTGAGTAACTGAGATTAATTGGAGGAAGGAAGGTTGGAGGAGAAAAATCTTTGTGATCTTTTGGGGATGAGGTCAGAGAGGAAGAGGAGACCACAGCATATTTTTAGCTACAGAGCTGGGGATGGAACTGGGGGACTGGCTGTTAGGAACAGTAGAAGTGTGAGTCTGCCTTCAGCCTATTTATTGCCCTGGGAAGAGCTGCCCTTGGTTAGGAGGGAGTGCTTGCTGGAGTTGGTGTCTGGGACAAAGCAACAAGTTTGATAGGGGAGGTTAGGTAGAAATGGTTTGTGAGAGCCACCAAAGACGTGGGCAGGGGTGAGGAAGGCTGCAGTTGGGATTCTGTTGCAGTGCGAGGGATGAGACTGGGGAAGTGGGTCTGGGAGAACAGGGAGAACAGGGAGAACAGAGGTCTGCAGGAGAACTCCTTGGCAGGTGTGACCTGTGCTTTAGCAGGAGGCGCATGCTGAAGTTGGAGGCTGGAATATGGTGGTGAATGGGAGAAGGGAGGTTAGGATAGGGTTAGAGTTAGGGTTAGGGTTAGGGTGGGGTCCCCAGGAAATGTGGGCAGGGGTGAGGGAAGGCTGTAGTTGGGGCTCTGTTGCAGGGCTAGGGAAATGACTGGGGAATTGGGTTTGGGAAAACATGGAGAGTGCCATCATGATCTTCTGAAGGTTCTTGAAAGAGTTGCTTAGAATGTCCTATGTATACATCAACACCATCTGTTACATGGTAATTCCTGGAAGGGATGTACAAGAATTATGAGTGTAAAACTAAGTTTAAGATAAGTGATGACTGAGACAAGTGATCAGGAAAAAGACCAGCCAATTTAGGGAAGGGCTGTGTGTTGATAATATATAAGAATTCACCCACTAATGCCACTGAAATACCCTTTTGAAGTCTCCAGGAAGCAGTCCAATTCAAATTTCCTCAATGTCAATAATCTATAAACCTGGGAAATGCAAACATTAAGATAATAGGTGAACGAATATAGGGTGGATGGAGATTGTTATAATATTTGGAGCTGACAGAAGGAAAGCAATTTCTAGAGAATTTACAGAAATGAGAGGCTTGATGGTAAAAAAAAAAAATAGTGTGTCTTTTATTGTCTAAGGAAGAGAGGTTTCAGATTAGAGGCCTGACTATTGCAGCTAAATTAGCTGCTATAATCTTCTTGTTAATGATCTTCCTGCTGGAGGGTAATAGATTTCCATTCAGCTCTTTCAAGTATATTAGTTAAGTGCCATTGCTAACCAGCTTATCAACTGACTTTTTAGTACATTAATGGGAGTCAGGAACCCAAACCCTTAGACACAAAGGTCCATTTAGCACAGTATTCATAATTCTTTCAAGGATAAATATAAACTGATATATTAACCATAATAAATCCCACACATGAGTTTGGAGGATATTTGAAACATATTTAGTTCACAGTCCATCCTGTGCTGATATTTTTGCACAAGGTAACTGGCAAGGAATTGTCCAATCTTTCATTGGGCATCTCAAGTAAGAATGAAGCCACTACTTCTTCTTTGAATACCAGAGTTAAGAGAGTAACTGGGAGGGGCAGGAGGGGGAAGGGAGTTTGAACAAGGGGATACATGGATAAAAAATATGACTTTATTCATAATAATAATAAATAATTTAGGGGTTTGCAGGGAAAAAGTCTTTCAATAAGATGACCAATAGAGTATATACATACATATGTATATGTTGTATATTTATGTAAATCTTGTACATATAATGTATATTATTATATATAAAATCATGTAAAAATGTGTTTTATACTGAAACAAAATGTGCTATTCTGGAGTCTTCGTTCCTAGGTCATCTCGTTATATCTACTCACATAGTAATCTCAATCCAGGGATGAATTATACATACACACCTATCCATAACAAATCTCTTTCTAAAGACACATTTTCTAAAGTTCTTAACTCCTCCTAGTACAGGATGTCTCAAATTCTGGTCACGGTCCTGCACACAGGCTTGGGCTTCCTCTTTTAAGTTGTGGTCTTTGGCTTCTCCAATGTTCTGTACAATTTTTAAAAGTAAGTTATTTTGTGGTGAGCCATTAAAACAATGCCCACTCCAACTTCTTCTATGAATGCTCCCTTTCACATTGAATGAGCCTGAAGTGGCCATGAGTGTATCTGGGATACAGCTCCAGGGATGTTGGATCTGTGATATATTTGATTTGATTTAGGGCAATGTGAATTGTGTGCATTCTTGGACACTTCTTTATATAGTTAAGTGATTTCTAGACGCCTTTGTGTAAGAATTATTTCCATAAATACTCTTAACACCTGCTGTTCCAATTTCAGTCTGTATTGCATAACTTTAAAGTGCAGGTGTGTTATACCCAACCAATAAAATGTTACTTTTATGGGTTTGTGGTGTTAAAAAGATTTTCAGGTTTTAAAAATAAATATAAAATGTGCCATGTGTTGAGCTATATTCTTATAATGAGCAAAAATTTTATGGTATACAAAATCATTTTTTAACAAAGTCATTAAAATATGTTATGCTTTCTTTTCTTCTTATAAATTAATTTATCTTTTTATTGTTTTTTTTTCAAGACAGGGTTTCCCTCTGTAGCAGTCTTGGACATTCTAGAACTTGCTCTGTAGACCATGCTGATCTGGAACTCACAGAGATTTGC
This sequence comes from Sigmodon hispidus, assembly GCA_004025045.1. NCBI lineage: Eukaryota > Metazoa > Chordata > Mammalia > Rodentia > Cricetidae > Sigmodon > Sigmodon hispidus. The sequence goes on from PVIH01016541.1 coordinate 19,364, forward strand.
TTGCCTCTGTCTCTCAAGTTCTAGGATTAAAGGCATGCCCTACCATTGTCCAGCAATAGTGTCTTTTGTGCATAATGCAAAATAAGACAAGGATATGTATTTGGGCAGCTAAAAAGCTCACATCAAAAATACTACTTAAATGTCAACAGAATGCATCCCTTTATGATTTTTAAATTAGACAAACAGACATGAATATTCCGTTTGTCCAACATTTTACTTGAAGTCATTGTGAGTAAAGTCAAGAAAAAAAAGTGACACAAGAATCAGAGAAGAAGGGGGAAATGCTATTGTACTTGTTAGAAAACCTACAATAACAATCCCAAATACAGAAATCCCATTCTAATGTGTGGGAGTTGGAGAGATAGCACAGTGGATATGAGTACTTGCTGCTGTTATGTAAGGCTAGAGTCCAGGTTCCAGCACCCACAGGCTAGCTCATAACCATCCATAACTCCAACCCCAGAAAACCTGACATCCTTTTCTTACCTCCATGGGTACCAGGTACAGATGCACATGCAGGCAAAACACTCATACACATAAAATAAAATAAAATACTTTATAAGTTAAATTAGTAATGTTGAATACAACATTCAACATGTAAAAAACAGTTATGTTATTATGTAATGGCCATAAGTTAAGCCTGTATCATTTATAGTCCCATGAAAATATAAAAAGCACTAGCAATAAAATTTGTATAAAAGTTCAAAAGGCCACGATTGTTACATTTTTGGACACCAAGATATGAAAAATTATCCTGTTAGGGAAGACTTATAAAACCATAGCAATTAAGGCAATTGCAAGGAGTAACTGAAAAGAGAGAATTAGAGCAAAGTCACATACACTAGACACTTGATGTTTATTAATAAACATGACAGAATTGACACTTCATAGCAGTCTACAAAAGAAAAAATTTCATAAATGATCTTGGAATTTTCAATTTTCCATATAGAGAACTAGTACATCAAAATTCTTCTTTACACAATACATAAAAACTCAACTGCAGCAACTCATACACTCTAATTTCAAAAACCACCTAAGAATCATGCTAATCCTAGAGGCTATAGGTTAACAAATCAAAAATGAAATGCCAGATGTAAAATACCTTTCCTCATTTGCTCACAGATGTCCCCAAGACTCCCAAAGCAATACAGACTATAACTATTGATCTTGATTACCCTCCATGACTAGATGGTAAGACTCATCTGCTCAAGATACCACACACTTTTGTCACAGGATATGAAAACATCCATGTGGTATTAACCAAAAAGCACCTTTCCTATGGACAAGATTTCATAGTACCAGAAAGTGTGATGCAGGCTGCTGCGGGAAAAGCCAGCAACAATCCTACCCAGCTGTGAAGCCAGCAGAGCTACAATAACAACCAGCAGAGAGAGACATGCCCACAGGTACAATAGCGACAAAATGGTACATAACTACTTTCTGATTGGATTTAAGACCTAAGACCCCTGCCTCTCCTGTCAGGAGGAAACACATGCCTAGCACTGTAAATGTACCTGAAGAATCCATGGCTGGAGAGCACCTAGGCTCAAGAGGTGAACCTACTACTATTATTTTGCTAAAGGGATACAGAATTAAGCTACTTTCTAAATTTGTATCACTATGTCCATAGAATAGTGAAGCCCTCAGACCTCATCAAACAGGATTCTTTGTGTAGAGGACAGCAGTTTATACTTAGAAATGCAGAAATCCAAGTGCAGAGATTAAGTGACCTGTGGAGTGTTCAGGCACAAATGAGACACCTGCATTATTTCCCTTGAGGCTAAGGAACCATTGTATAAGAGGTGGGGGTAAGAGCAAGAAGTCAGAGAAGATGGGCTAACCATGAGTCTATGGGGCACGCAAATTGCACTCAGTGGGCTATAAAAGGAGGAGGACATGAAGTTTGGAAGGAATTTGGGTGGTGTGAGTATATCAGGGAAGAGTTGGAGGACAATAGGAAGGGAATATGACAAAAATACCTTGAATACATGTATGAAGTTTTAATGCATGATGTGAAATCCACAGATAATCAATGAAAGTCAAAGAGAATTAATAAAAACATTCTCTTTAAAACCTCTTTGAGAGTTCTCAGCTGCTAAGGGTGAGCACTGCTATATCTGATGACCAGAATTCAATCCCTAATCCAATGTGATGGCATTGAGAAAACTCACACTTTCCAACTGTCCTCTGACAGAAACACAATGGGATATGTAATTTAAAAAGAAAACAGATGGATCCAAGACATAATTGTGAAAGGCAAAAACCATGAAGTTTTTAGAAGCAAATATATGAGACTATCCAGACATCTGTGTAACAATGGGTCACTAAAACAAGTTGCAAAATACAGAAATCATAAGGAAAAAGGCTGAGAATCACAGCACATAAAATGTAAGAATTTTCCCTTACCAGAAAACACTAACAAGACTTCAAAGATAAGGTTGGGAAGGCAGCCAAGTAGGTAAAGCACTTATACAGGCATGAGGAGCCTGATCCCATCTCCATCACTCATCTAAAAGCCTGTGTGCTGGGGCTGTCTGCAATCTCAGAGCCTGGTGTGCTGACATAGTTGGACCTCTGGGGTTTGCTAGCCATTCAGTCCAGCTAAAACACAAGCTTCAGGTTAATAAGACACCTGTCTAGAATCAACTGGAGTGTGACAATAAAACACTTGACATTGACCTATGGCCCCTACCACACACATGGGCACTCACACTTGTATGTATCACTCATATTTTTAAAAAGACAAAGAAAATGTAAAGTTGAAACTACACTCAATAAAAGAACTCTAAAAATGAATAAGGAGGGGAAGATAAGCCAATAGTAATATAGATTTAAATAAAACCTAGAAACTAGAGGAGACACTTATCAAAAGTAAAGATGCAAGTACTGACAGTTGAAGGAAAAGATGCTTAGTTCAATAATCTTAAGGGTTCACCTAGAGCAAGTGGAATTCTTCTACACAGCTCTTGGAGCAGGCAGTCTTGGGAATGCTTTAGAACAGCTTGTCTATGAAAAGCATTTGCAAATCTCAGGATCCAGAAATTCTGCTCCTAGGCATAAGCCTTAGAGACAATGTGGTACATATGTAGCACTCCATTAATACTATCCCATGATCACCTCACCACCAGCAGAATGAATAAATGGATTCATATAATGTATCTGAATTACAACTACCCATACCATGTGTGACTCCCTAAAGGAAAGGTGTTAAAAGCAAAACACAGAAGCATGAAATGCATAAATACAGCTATATTTCTTTCCCAAAAATTCAAAATAAGAAAAAATCAGAATGGTAATGGCTGAAGAGTTTGGGAGCCATCCACTTATAGCTATGGAAAATCTAAAGAAAAAGAGGAATTAGTGCCTCAGTTCTCAGGTTGCATGTGGTGACAGAGAGAAAAGAGGCATTATTAAAGAGGAACACCCTAGGAGCTTTAAGATACCGGAAACAATTGTTCTGGTTTTGGTTTGTTAAAAAAAAAAAAAAAAAACGGGAAGTCACAATTTAGGTATTAATTCCTTACAATTATTCTATAATTTACACACACATACACAGATGCACACAGTGTACTCTTGTGCATGTATCTCAGCATTTTAGAAGGGAACAGTTTTAATGCACAGAGCTTGGCAATGAACTCAAGCTTGCTCACCATACTCGGACAATCACCTCCCTACTTTTGAAAGCTCCATGTCTGTTTTGAATGAGGAGCATGTTTCATATTCTATTTTTCCTTCCATCCAGTCAAATTCCTCAGCATGCTATCATTGCCATCAGTCTGGAATCATTCTGCAGGGAAACTGGCTTACTGACATCTCTAAGTTAGCTGAACTATGGTCTAAAGGGATGATGCTGCTCTGATACATCTTCTGACTGTCCAGCTCCAAAAAACTTCCTTGGTCTGGGAACGTATAAGGTTGTGATAGAATATTTACGTACAATGGAAGAAGTCCTATTTTTTGAACCCCAATATTGCATAACATAGGTGTGAGAGTGAACTCATAATCCCAGGAGGCAAGAAAATCAGAACCCAGAGCCATCCTCAACTCTATAGTCTGATTGAGGCCAGATTGGCTACATGAAACCTGTCTCAAATCAAACAAACTAGAAACTTCCTGAAGACACATGCTTCTCCCTCTGCTTCTCTTGTATTTGATCTCTGTATAGCATCAGCCTAATTATGTTTCTCGTCAAAATTTTAAACAAATGTCTTATCAAAGAAAATGATGCCTTATGAAGTCACTTTGTTAAGATTATCAGAAAGACTACTTTGATACAAGAAGCCTTATTTCCTGAAAGGGCAAAAACCTCATCAGGGAAAACCCCTGTGGTTGTCATAGGCAGGGCTTGTCTACCTAAGCTGATAACACAGGTTTCTTTAGAAGAGGAAGGCAGAGTTCACTTTTGGAAGCTTTGTGAGTAGGTTGCATTTTTGGCATCTTACAGACACATAGACCTTGAGCTGGACAGAAAGAAGTCTTTATCAAGAGGGACCTTTTCAGAATCCATACTGCACCTATGGAGGCTCCGAACCTGCACTTGACAATGGGAAACTGGGTGGCTAACCACTGGCTTTCAGTTTTGTTTCTGGTAAGTAATAATTCATTTCCTATTAATTAGGAATTTTAGCAGAGTGAAAAGACATCATGTTTGTTAATATTTGTGAAGTTATTCAAAAGAGGAAGCATCTATAGCAATTATTTGGCTTGTCAAAGCCAGCTATCATTTAGCAAAAGCCAACTCTAGGCCAGATGAGAGAACCAAGCCAAATGATTTGCAATTGTTCATGTTTCCAAACCATGGGCACATGTAGTTGAAATTTGTTTCCATTTTTTTTCTCTTTTCTCTTGTGTCTTATTTCCATCTGTTGATGTGGAGTCTTCATTTCACTCTATCTTCCCTATATTGCTGCCATCAAGATTTCACAAAATAATTGGCTGGTTGGGATGAAAGCTATCTTTGAGATCATCTTGACCCAGTAATGCTCAATAGAAATATACTATGAGTCACTTGAAGAATGTCTAAATTATCTCGTATTTGTGCTGAAAAGGATTTAAAAAAAAAAAAACAGATGAAGTTTGAGCAATGCAATTCATGGGCATTTTTCAGTATGTAATCAATATAGACAATATGAATATAATCTCTATTGTTTGTTTCTAGGTCTTTGGAAGAGCAGATGTACTTTACATATATACCACATCTCAATAAGAATTAGCCACACTTGTGGAGAAGAAAGAATGACCTGATGTGGTGGGAGGGGGAAGGGACCTTGAATAAGGATATACAAGGATAGAAAGTGTGACTTCTTTGTTCATAATAATAATAATAATAATAAAAGAAAGACAAAAAAATTAGCCACACTTCAATGTTTTATAACAACATGTGGATGGCTAGCTACTGCATTATACAGAGCAGATATAAAACAATCTCGTGAGTTTTATTAAGGAAATCAGTCTAGACAGCAGAGAGTGAATTGGCAAATTATTACTCAAACCCAACTCACTGATATTCAGGCTAGAACTTGTTCACCATTCCAGCTATATGGGTATATGGGATCCCTTTCTACATACATGCATACACACACACACACACACACACACACACACACACACACACACACTTGTATACACACTCAAACACACAGACACATACTTGAATACACATTACCTCTTGTCTTAATCATTCTTCTTATATTTGTAAGTCACACCTAAGTATGACACTCACCGTTTCTTCCCCACTCTTTGAGGATTTTATTTCTCTCCTGAGGCTCTTGCATTTTTTCCTATTGCTTTTCTTGGGCCCTGTAAAGTGCCAGAGAAAAAGTATGCAGTGACCATGGAGGGATTTTTATTTAATATTTAATGAAAACTCAAGAGCTTTTCAAATCAGGCTATCACATGATTTATATTTTTAATACTTGGTGTCCTGTGTTTAGTTCCTTCTGCACTGTGACAGAGAGATCATTAGGAGAAGGGAAATCTTGCAAGTACTTTCAGTTCTGCTGCTGGATGACCTTGACCAAATTATTTTTCCCAGACTTGCAGGTCCTACGTGGTGTGGGTGGTGATTGAGCAGCTGCGGGAGGAACGGGTGATTAATGATGTGAATCGATTAGCTTTGGATAAAGGCTGTTTGTTGCTCTAAAAGCCACTGCAGCCCCCTCCCATTTATTTCTTTATTTTTGGCTGAGGAAATTTATCACTTACAGGGATGAGTCACATTTAACTGTGCTCCCGCCCTTTCTTTGGCATCCTGCTGGCAGGTTCAACTTCTTGCTATCTCCGACATGTAGTCCTTTGTACTATTTTGAATTAATGAGTACATTAACTAGAAATATTTAGTATATTCTTCTGAGGTCTTGCACTTTATCTTTTTTTTCATCACAGTGGGAAATGTAGTTCCTGACTCCTGAATGTTGCTTTATATCACTTACCTACAAGTGTCAATGGGCTGCTACAGATCTTAGTGTTCCTGTGTCCGTCTCATATTCTGAAATATTTCTCATCCCCCAAATGAGCTTTTTTTTCTGTTTACCAAATTCATTTCCCTCCCATTTTATTTGTTAGACAATTTCATATAAGAATACTATATTTATACCATTTCTCTCTCTCCCTCCAAATGCTCCCATATACCTCCCATTCCTCAGATTCATGGTCTCTTATTCTTTAATTATTCTTCCAGTATCTATGACTTTCAATTTTCTTTTTTCTCCGGCATCAAACTGTCTCTAAAAGTCATCCAATTCTGAAAAAGAATTCTGGGCAAAGGAGGCAGGAAGGAATTAATTGGATGTGGTACCTATTGTCCCTGCTACTTGGGAGGTTGAAGTGGAAGGAACATCTAAGCCTGGGAGTTCAAGACTAGCTTGGGTTAAACCAGTTACAATGAGACTCCATCACACACACACACACACACACACACACACACACACACAAGAACAGCAAAGTAGACAGGAGGATGAAGGGGGAAAAAGACAGAAGAAAAGAAGGAAGGAAGGAGAAAAAAGAAAGAAGGAAAGGAAGGAAGGAAGGAAGGAAGGAAGGAAAAGGAATTAGGAGTGACAGGTAATGCTAGCTTCAGCATGGAGCTCATGCTAGATGGATTACTACTCACTTCACATGCGTCAGTTCTTGCAAACCGCACAGCACTGCTGTGAGGTAGATCCCTCATTTTATAGGTGAAAAAAATTGATCCAAGAATTTAAATCACATGTTTAAAATGACAGAGCTACTTAATTGTGGCACTAGAGTCTGAGGCTCAGATGTTTGACTGCAGTGCCCCTTAGAACCACTTTACTGTACTGCTCTTGGTCTGTGAGTGGTCTATATCTAGGAAATATAAATGGGCCATGCCCTTTACCAGTGCGTGGAAATGAGTCTTAGTGATTTGGGGTCAGGGCTGTATGAAAAAGCATCCCAGTGCTACACAGATCTGCTCAGTTGCAGACTACCACCTCCAAACTTAGGCTAGAGTTCAATTGGTTCATCTCCATGGCAACACATAGTGGGGTCCAAATTATCCACTTAGCCAATGTGCAGAGGTTTGGAAAGGCACACATAGTCCTTACAGCTCACACAAGTCCAAAACAATAGGTTAGTATACCAAAAAAGTCTCACAACCTAAAAGCAGGAAAATGTGTGTCAGGGTCTAATTAAAGAGGCAGACCCATCTGGGAATGGTTTAGTCTTTTTTCCAGTGGGCATTATTTAAAAGATGCTAAATTTATTCTTTATTTCTTGAGAAATTCACATGTTCACTTAGTGCCATCTTGTATAGGTGCAATAGTTTGAAAGCTCAAGCCAGTCCAAGAACTGGCAAATGTTTCTGAAGAAAGCTAGGTACATGTTTTAGGCTTTTGCAAGCTGTTTGTTCTCTCTTCCAGCCACTGAGCCTCACCATAGCATCACGAAAACATCCAAAACATTATGGAGAAGAGCAGACAACCCTATCCCACTTTATTTGTAGTCAATGACATTTGAGTTTGATATATATAAATTTTAGTCATGTTTTCAATCATTTAAAGTGAAAACAAAACTGCAAACACTCTGAGTTTTGAGAACATGTAAATCTGGTGATGAGTCAGGTGCTGGCCACGGGCTAAGGTCCTGCTCATTATCATCTAATGGTGTCTCAGATGGTCCCCTCTGAAAACAGGTTAGATACTAGTAGGGTTATATTCATTTAAAATTAAATAGATGAACACAAAATGCTTAAGATGTCCATATTATTTCCTAACCTTTAAGTACATTGTTCCCAATTCTTCCATATTTCTTGCTTATTTTTTCTTCTAGGTTTCTTGGTTGGGCCTGAACATATTTTTGTTTTTGTATGCCTTCCTGAATTATGAGAAGTCTGACAAGTACTATTACACGCGAGAAATTCTTGGGGTGAGTACTGTGCTTGTGATGTGGAGAATTTCTATGTTGGCGTTTTCTTTTTTCTCTTTTTATGTATTTTTAATGTGTATCCCATGATGGCCTAGCTCTTGCGATTCTCATGCCTCAGTCTTCCAAGCAGCTGAGATTTTAGGCACGTGCCACCAGGCCTGACTTCTGTTTTCTTTTGTTGTTGATGTTGTCTGTTAAAAAATCTTCCATTTCTGCTCCTTTTTGACCCAGCTCTTTGATTTCTTCTGGGGACTAGGTTTACCAGGGGAAAAATGCAGATACTCATTCATATTTGAATTTCAATACATGATGAGTCATTATATATATTCCAATTATATATGTATATATGTATAAAAATATTTACTTTCATAAGACATTTTTTTGAGACAGGGTCTCATCTGCCTCTTGGCGTCCAGAAAGCTGGGATTCAAGGTAACACCATGCCTGGCCTCCTACGAAGTTCTAATTTAAATGAACATGCATTACCTTAAAAATGTTATCTATTTTACATACCAATCACACTTGCCCCTCCCATTCTTCCTCCACCCCCAACCACTCCTCAGAAAGGGTGAAGTCTTCCATGGGGAGTCAGCAAAGCCTGGTACATTAAGTTGAAGGAGGACCAAGCCACATGTAGTACATTTGTTACATCTGACAGTGGGTACACTCCTCAGGCCCAATAAGAAAACCATGAACTAAGGAAAAACTATTAGGCAGTGACTCGCAGTTGGTTTTCCAAAGTTTAGGTGACCCTGCAGGGAACCCGAAGGCTAACTGGACACAGCTGCCTTTGCTTCTACTTTGGCCGGAACAGCCTTCACCTGCCACATGGCCTCGGGCATCTGATTGTAAGAGCTTGCTGAGTATAAATATAAATTGTAGAATACTTGTCTGGTATGCTCAAGGTGTAGGTTCAATTTCTAGCAATGCAAAACAATGTTCTAAAAATGGTAAGGAATTAGTAAAAACACAATGGAGAAATTAAAAACAAAACCTTGGTTGGAGGTTTTTGAGATGGGTTGGAAGGTAAAGGCGATTGCCACTAAACCAGATTACCTGACTTTGATACCTGGGACTCACATGGTAGAAGGAAAGAACTGATTCCTGCAAGTTGTCTCCCAATTTTCACAACACACACGCACACAGACACACACACACAGACACACACACACAGACACACACCCAGACACACGCACAGACACACCCAGACACACACACACAGTCACACACACACAGAGACACACACACACACACAGACACACACACACACACACAGACACACACAATGTAATTTAAAATTAAAGAAAAACTTTGAAAGCACCACTGTGGTTTAACACCTCCCGGTGAAAAAGAGGGATATTGGGCTGGAGAGATGGTTCAGCGGTTAAGAGCACTGACTGTTCTTCCGGAGGACCTGAGTTCGATTCCCAGCATCCACATGGCAGCTCACAACTGTCTGTAATTCTAAGATCTGGCACCCTTACACAGTTATACATGCAGGAAAAACACCAATTCACATAAAATAAATAAATGTATTTAAAAAAAATAAAAAAAGGAAAAAAGAGGGATACCCAGGGAGGCTAGGTATGCAGAACTCATGGCTTACAAAGCAGGTTGGATTCTTTCCGGGTAATAACAGAAAAGACAAGGCTGGAGAGGTGGCAGGTCAGTGCAGAAAAGGGTGGGAGCCAGCTGAGTACAGCAGTTAGGAGGCAGCCAGGTAGAAATCTGCAGGGGAGACAGTTGCTTCCCAGAGGGGTGCACTGGGACTCTACCCGGTTAGGACAGCAAATTTTCTTTCCACTTAGGGAGTAACAGATAGGGGATTTGTTAAAACACTTTCATCTTGACAGAGCTTTATTTCAATAGCTTTCCACAAAGACTCACGGAATGTTCATATCTAAAGGCAGCTCTCCTTTAAAAGACCTCTTTCTCATTATAATCAAAGGACACATGTTGAGATCACAATGGATTGGAATGTTCTGTTCATTGCTTATTTCACCCTGCTGTTTCCTATTTTAAAAGTTTATTCTCTGTCCCATTTTAGAAACTAAAACTCCAAAGGAAGTGTTAATTTGTCTTAAAATAGCTTTATATTAATAGAACAATGCAATAAATATGACTAGTTATTAAAACTTGCTTACTTCATAACCAAAAAGTCAGTTGCAGAGAAATGAATCATACCGGTATCCTGTGGCTGTTTCGATTTTTAAAGCCTTATTTAAAAATAAATTATAGGCATAGAGAACCACTCAGAAATTCCATAAAAACACGAAGCAGGAAGCCAAAATATATACATAAGGGACCTGTAGGGTATGTATGTATTTATGTAAAATTTTTAAATAAGATAATTTTTGAAAGTCCTAATATGACATTATGAGACAAGGAACTTCCATAGATGCCATTGAGTTTGTCTTCTGTTGATCATTTATGGCTGGGAATGCATCCTACACTTAAAAATAGTTTTGTTTCCAGAGTGAGACTCCCTTGGGGGAAACAATTTTTATTTGAAAGTGGCTATCAATTGGAGATTGCTTCTGGGTTTAGGATGGGAGTATGTGTCCACTTCTTCCAGTTCTAGGACTCACTCCATCTGGTGCAGACTCATGTAAGTCCTTTGCATGATGCCTCAGTCTCAGTTAGTTTGTATGTGCGTTGGCCCTATTGTGTTTAGAAAGTCTTGTTTCCTTGGTGTCCTCCCATCTCCTCTGCCTCTTGCATTCTCTCTACTTCCTGTTCTGCAGGGTTTCCAGAGCCCTGAGGGGAGGAGAGATTTGATGAAGACATCCCATTTAGGATCGAGTGTTCCAAGGTCTCTCTGGTTCTTATGCCTTTTCTTGGGTTGTTTGTCTTCTGTCTGTTTTGTCCTATTCCATCTTAGTTTTTATCTTATCTTGTCTAATATTATATCATGCATTCACTTAGAAGCCTGCTTGCTTTCTAATGAGATATGGAAAGGAGATGGATCCGGAAGGGAAGGAAGGTGGGAATGAACTTGGAGGAGTCTGGAGAGGGGAAACTAATCTGGATATATTATGTAAGGCAACAGTTTTTTTAAAAAGAATTCTATTTCTATTTTATGTATGAGTGCTCTGCGTTTATACTTGTATGCCAGAAGAGAACATCAGATACGATTATAGATGACGATAAGCCACCATGTGGTTGCTGGGAATTGAACTCAGGACCTATGGAAGAGCAGCCAGTGCTCTTAAACACTGGGCCATCTCTCCAGCCCCTGAAAAAAAAAAACTATTTTCAATAAAAGGAAAACGATAAAAATGAATTATAAATGATGCTGCTTTCAGTGAGATCAAAGTGTGTCAGTAACATGTGAGAAGCCCTTTCATTCCACTCCCCAGAGAGCAGCACTATTAATAGATTGGTGCCTGTGTTAAACAGTCACACTGATGTATTCCCACATGCATCAGGCACACATTTTGTTTCTGTTCCAAGGTAGGTAATATTCATTTAGTTTTAAATTTTAATATAGTGAGACTTGTTCTTTTTTTAAATATATATGTCTGCAAACACAGTGGGACTCACATTTTTTTTAATTCAGTCAAAAGGAGGATCACACTACAGATACTGGATGGAAATCCCTTCCTACACTCAATATGTCTTCCATATCTTTTTATGTGACTGTAGTGGAGCCAGTTCATTTCAGCTTGCAATCATAAGCATCCCTTCCTAACTCTGCATTCAAGGACCTCAAGCTGCTATCTTGAAATTCTTCATGTTTGCATTCTCCAAATAGGCAGATGCTTGAAATGGAGAGACTTCATTTAACAGACATAACCAGTCTGTGGTCTGTTGGCAGAGAGGGAGAAACAAAATTCAGTGTATACACAAATGCTTTCTTCTTTTAACCATTTGGAAGAAAACAGAATTAGGTTAATTGCAGAAAAACGGATGTGACTGAGGATAACTATAGAAAATGAATTGAATGAGCCTTGGGAAGGCAAATAGGTGGGTTTCTTTTGTTGACAGGCCTCAAGTTTTATGTGGAGAAATGAAACCATACGAGTATATGACAGGGAAGTAGAAGAAAAACTGGGGGGGGAGGGTTAAAAGGGGGAAGGATGAGAGAAAGAAGGGTAGGAGGGTATGGGTGGGAATATGGTCAATATACGATATACTTGTGCAAAAGACAACTTTAAAATGTTCAAGCTTAAGTTTTAAAAGCTAGCTTTAAAAATATCTAACATGCCCTTTTCCTGTTTGAAGAGATTATCAGACCCATATTTTGATAGACCACAGTTTATTAAATCATTACATAGGATAATTTTAAAATTCATGCTCATCTTGGGAGAATAGAGAGAGCCATGCAATTATCTATGAACTGTTGCAAATAAGGAGCAGATGGAGAAATTGAAAGCCACAATAAAGGAGGCCTTACTGAACACAGAACTTCAATGACATTGCTTGATACAGAGAAATGAATATACATTGGGATGGTTCCACATTCTACAACAGGGCAAAATAAAAGTTGTTGTTTTTGTTTGTTTGTTTCTAAAAAGAACTTATATCGGATAGATAACTGCCACACAATGTGGAGATGTAAAATTATGGTCCTGTATTTTCAATTTACTTGCCAATTTTAGCTTCACGAATCCTCTGTGACTCACAGAAGTACACTGTGGGAGCCAATGTGGAAATGCGGGATCTTTGAGATGATCAGAGAAAATTTCATCTGCAATAGAACAGGCTGTCTCTACCAAAAACAGCCAGAGTGTGAGTCAGCAGAGGAAGAAAACATGGCTCATGTGAAGAGTCTGGAATGGAAAAGCAGCAGGACAGCTTTGTTCAGTGTACTGCCTATGTTGAGAGCCAGTGTGGACGCTAAGCAATCTTGACCTGCCTTGCTTCATTGAGGTCACACTGTCTTGGCTTTAGGTTGTACGAAAGCAGAGTTTTGTTTTGTTTTTTTAGTTGACTATATTTTTTTCTCCCCTCCCTTCCTGTGTCAGGTTATCATATAAAGAAGTAAAGCTTCCCATTATGGCAGTTTCATATGTACATGTGAATTTTACTTTGTTCTTTTTTAAACTTTATTTATTATTTATTCATTTATTTGCCTTGGTGTTTGCCTGGAACTGGAACTACAGACAGTTATTAGCTGCCATGTGGGTGCTGGGAATTGAACCCGGGTCCTCTGGAAGAGCAGCCGGTGCTCTTAACCACTGAGCCATCTCTCCAGCCCCATCTTCCTCCTGCAGAGCCTTCCCCAATCTTCCCCGTACCCAACTTGGCAGTTTCCTCTTCTGCTCTCATGTCACATGTAATCTATCACTCTCATTTTCTCCTCTGTTCCAGACTGCCTTGGCCTTTGCCCGAGCCTCTGCTTTATGTTTGAATTTTAACAGCATGATGATCCTAATTCCTGTGTGTCGTAACCTGCTATCCTTCCTGAGGGGCACCTGCTCGGTGAGTTCTGGCTGTGCTTAGTTCATTTTTCACATTATAGAAAGAGTCCCTGGACAGCTTGTCACCAAGTTCCTAGGATGGAACCCAGAGGTCTTGTTTGGTGGATGAGGATGGTTGGGTATTGGTATAATGTGGCTAAAGCAGACAAGTTGGTAGGAATTAGTGAATTTCATTAAGACTGGCTGGTGACAACTGACTAGGATGACTTTGCATTTGTAGTTTTGCAACTGTACACTGAGAAAGCCATTGGATCACAACCTCATCTTCCATAGGCTGGTGGCATACATGATCTGTATATTCACAGGTAACTCGGGCAAAGCATGCAAATATGAACAACAGGCGATTCAGGGTGCAGTGTCATTTGCCTGTGCATGTAAACATTAAAAAATATTTAATGGGCACCTGCAACTCTTTATGGGACACTTTTTAAGGCTCATATTCATGGAGTATATAATCTTTTCCTTTGGGAACTGAATGGGTGGAGGAGGTCTTGGATCTTTCTGTATTGGGTATATACTATGAACTCAGCATTTTGCTGGGCACTATGGGTAGAGGTCTCTTATTTCAGTGGGGTATGGTTGCCATAATGATCCTGACACCTTCCATCTTTCCACTTAGCTATTCATGTCATTGCACATCTATTTAACTTTGAACGCTACAGTAGAAGCCAGCAGGCTGTGGATGGATCTCTGGCCTCTGTTCTCTCTAGCCTATCTCATCATGAGAAAGAAAAGGATTCGTGGCTAAATCCCATCCAGTCTCCAAACACGGTGAGGTGATTCGATGGAAAATCATGGGTATCTGGTCATGATTAGGAAGATCATAGTATTCTCGGTAGATTTTTGTGCCCAGCTGACATTTCTCCTTTCACAGACAGTGATGTATGCAACATTTACCAGTATTGCTGGCCTTACTGGAGTGATTGCCACAACAGCCTTGGTCCTCATGGTAACTTCAGCTATGGAGTTTATCCGTAGAAATTATTTTGAGCTCTTCTGGTATACACATCACCTTTTTATCGTCTATATCATCTGCTTAGGGATCCATGGCCTGGGGTAAGGTCTTCAGATTTCATTCTCATGTCCCAGCCCCTGATCTTGGATAATTCATTATCACAAACCGTCCTACTTTGAATATTTCAGTGGGATTGTCCGGAGTCAAACAGAAGAAAGCATGGATGAAAGCCATCCCTACAATTGTTCAATTTCTTTTCTTGAGTGGGATAAGTATGAGTGGAGTTGCAGACGTCCTCACTTTGTGGGGCATCCCCCTGAGGTAAGCATGCCATGGGAGAGGACTGATTTCTATTTTACTCTTACCCTTGTTAGTATTGTCATTATCATTGGTTCATTGTTGGTTTCTTCCTATGAAAGATATCTACGATCTTCCCCCAAAAAAGTCATCTGCAACAGACAATTACAAGGACTCTTGAGAAAGAAAGAAATTTCTATAGCATGTAGCAACCATTAATTGCTACATGCTGTGTGACCTCCCTATAGAAGTAACATTATTGATAATATTTACTATGTCCCAGTTTTGCTGCTTGAGATAGATGATCTCTGAGGTGGGTACTTCTTTAATTTCCATTTTGGGAGAAAGGGATTCTGTAAGATGAAGTAAAGTCACCATCAGTAATTAATGGAGCTTTAATTCAAGTTTGGGAGTTTTATGAATCCAAAGATGAAGCCCATGACCACTCTATTGTTCCAAAGTTCAGCTGTGAAATCCCAGTCAAGTATTCGTGGAGAAAAATCAAAGCATCCTTGAAGCAGGCTATCTTTAATGTTACAACATGCTTGACAATTGTTTTACAGTCTTTATGAAGGCATATAAACTGCTTGTTGCACAGAAATAAGGATGAGTTGTATTTTTCTGGTAATTTTGTTGTTTCTTTTGTTGTTGTTGTTTGAGACAGGGTTCTTGTACGTAGTTCTAGCCATCCAAGAATTATTATATAGACTGTTCTGGCTTTAAATTAAAAGACCTGCAAATGCCTCTGCATTTCTTACACTAGATTACAAAATATACACCACCATTCCTTATCTTTTTTTAAATGTTTTTGTTTTTGTTTTGGTTCATGAGGCAAGGTCATATTATGTTGCCATGACTGTCCTGGAATTCACTATACAGACTAGGCTGACATCAAAATCTTAAAAATCTGCCTTTTTGTGCCTCCTGAAACCTGAAATGTAGGGCATTTACCAGTATGGTTTATATGTTTTTATAGGATCCTCAGTACACACATAAAAAGTGGGGCATAGCTGCATGTACTTGTAATCTCAGCACGGAGGAGGTAGAGACAAGAGGATCCCTAGTGCTTGCTGGCCTGTCAATCTAGTCAAATTGATAAGTTTCAAATTTAGTGGGAGACTCTGCGTAAAACAATAAGGTGGAAAATGACTGAGGAAGTTAACCCATTTATATATGTATGACCACTATATTCCAATACACACACACACACACACAGAGAGAGAGAGAGAGAGAAAGAGAGGGAGGGGGAGAGGGAGAGAGAGAAGAGAGCAAGAGCGAGAGCGAGAGCGAGAGCGAGAGCGAGAGAGAGAGAGAGAGAGAGAGAGAGAGAGAGAGAGAGAATGAGTTTGAGTTTCAGGGGCTATGTATATAGTATAGCTCAGTGGTGGAGGACACCAGTGCAGATCCTCAGCACCCACAGAAAAAGTGGGGCATAGCTGCATGCACTTGTAATTCCAGATCTGGGGAGGTAGAGACAAAGGATTGATACATGCACAAGGCCTTGGATTTAATTCTCAATACCACCAAAAATAAGTAAATAAAATTTTAAATAAATAAACTCAGGAACTTGGGGAATGAAATATATATCCTCTGGTATTTATCATAGATGGAGGTTTACCTTAGCTCGCTCATAACATTTGCTACATTGTGAAATCAATGAAACTAGAAGAACAGCTTGTGATGCCTCAAAATACTCTGAGACAGTGTAAATATTTAAATAATATGCACAGATAAATTTATAGACTATATGATGTATAATATGCTATCTAAGAATTAATATTAGTAGCTAAGCTGGGAATATATGAAATGGTGTTTGTCAATAGCCTAGTATCAAGTGAAATAAGAACTCTCCCACAAATCATAACCTACAGCAACTTGTGAATTTATTGCTATTTAATAAATTTTTACATTTTAGAAAAACATAAATGTGTCCATCTGTGGTTCTGATATAGTGCATCCATGACAAATCCCTATCAGATGCCTCTTTATCTTTTTATCATCACTGAACATCTTACTGTATGAATTAGTCCTGATGCTGGGCACTTGTTCCAATATTTGGTTCTATCAAGTAATGATATGCTTATCAGCCTAATGCATGTAGTTAAACATATATACAAGTAAATTTGTGGAATAAACTTCCCAAATTAGAATTTTCAAGTCTGGCAAATACTGCTTAAACACCCTCTACAAGTGTATATTCTCACTAGTGGTGCATAGGATTATTTCTCCACAACTTGGTAAATGCATTCTGTTAGGAGACTTTGAGGTCCTTACTAATGTGTCAAGTAATTTAAAAGTACCTTTTTAAAAGTATCTACCAACTCTCCATGAAGTTATAGAATGGCTACAGAGAAGTAGATAGGACACAGTGGAGTTCAAGGATTTCAAGGTGACTTTACTGGAAGCAGAAGCAAAGGCTGATGATACTTCTGCAAAAAGAATCTCTGTGGGAGTTAGCTAATAAATTCCGGTGGCAAGCTGTTGAAGATGACTCAAGCAAATCCACAGCATTATAATTGAGCAGAACTTCAGCATTGAGCCTGTCTGCAGGAGTGAGGTACAGGACCAGGGAGCGTGTAGAGGTCAAGTGCAGGATTAGACCTAGACAGATGAATGGGTAGAAGGACAGATAGATGGGATTAGAGTGGATCCTATCAACAGTGGGGTCTTAATTCAGTTGAAGCCTCGGAGACTGTGGGTAGTTGTATTTTCAGTCCCCTGATGCACATATAAAATGGTCAGATGACAGGTTAGTGGGGGACCTGCCATTGCTCCTATCCTGTTAGATGCCCGGCTCTTTATGGGATCTAGCTGAGGATGTCACTCATCAGTGTATTTTCTCCAATTAGTGCTGGAGACTCATTAGATTGGTCTATTTTGACCTATACTTAAATTCAATAGTTACTTTGATTCGCCATGAGATGTCCTAACTGA
Source organism: Sigmodon hispidus (assembly GCA_004025045.1). NCBI lineage: Eukaryota > Metazoa > Chordata > Mammalia > Rodentia > Cricetidae > Sigmodon > Sigmodon hispidus. The sequence goes on from PVIH01016541.1 coordinate 37,358, forward strand.
GGGTACCAGTTTTGTTACCCAAATGCATTGCTTTGTTTCTTCCACAAACATTTACAAAAAGACACTCCTTTTTTTCTGAGACAGAGTTTCTTTGGGTAGCCCTGGCTATCTTGGAACCAGGCTTGGCTTCGAACTCACAGAGGTCTGCCTGTTTCTGTCTCCCAAGTGCTGGGATTAAAGGTATGTGCCACCACACCTGGCTATGAAAAGATAGTCTTACTTAACACATCCATCACTTAAAAATTAGAAAAAATAACATGTATTTATTAAAGACAGTTTAAAAACACAAAAACAGTTAGAATTAAAAATGCATATATTTTTATAACCTGAGGTAATTCTATCTGTGTAATGGAGTTTTTCCTCTATTGTCAAGTATTCCTTTCAAAGTTTCTTCTTAGTAAATATTTTGGTCAATAGAATTGCCTTGGGCTTTGTGCACACCTTCGTTTTTTTTTTTTTTTCAGTCCCTATTTTCTAGAAGTAAATTCCAAGATCAAAGCAAGGGAATCCTTTGACACCGTGGAGATGTGCTAGCAAATTGCCCTCCAGGAAGATGCTTTCAACATCCATTAGCCTCAAATGTGAATAAGTGAATTGCTCCAAATCTCAGTTAATTCTGAACATTGCTACTAAAAGTTGACTTCCAACTTGACAGACTGAAGTGATACCGTGTCTTTAAAAGTCTGCTTCCTTTTGGTGTTTTGGGGTATATTGTTGCCAGTAGCATCAGTCATATACTCTATGCCCCTCATTTTATGCTAGCTTTGAATTTAATCACTTCTTTTGTACATTTGCTTTTTTCATAATGGGCATATTTTCTTAGATTTTTGAAAGTTTAACTTTGAAACATCATCTAAAACACACACATACACATGTACCTTTATGCCTTATTTTGCCATTTGCATTTACTCCCTGATAAGACATGTAGATTTCAGGGAATGATCTATTTTCTTAATGACAGACTGGAAATAAAATGTGTTTGTTTCCATTCTAAATGTTGGTGAAATCAGTGACTTTATAATGATACACAGTAGAGAATTTGATACACGTGCACTAAATGAAGAAATGAACTGCTACGTAAATAAGTCCTGAATGAGAGATTTAGGGGTAATTTCTTTCTTTATCCTGTCTTTGTGCAGTCCTGGAAGTGGATTCTTGGACCGATTGCTCTATATATCTTTGAAAGAACCCTTCGCTTTTATCGCTCTCAGCAGAAGGTTGTGATTACTAAGGTAAAGAAATAAACACTTTCCATTGCTGTGATAAAAGCTCTGATCTACCTGAGTGCAGAACTAAACTGTCATGATGTTCACCCCAAAGGCATAAAAATGATTTTGGAGGAGGAAACATGCTCAGTTTTCTCAGTGCTGGACAAAACTGTGGAAAATAGGGCTTTGGCTGGAACCACTAGCATGGGTCTCCATTGGAGAGTATAAATAGGGGTCCGAGCCAGAGCTTACCCACAAATGTATTTTGTTTTGTGTACATGGTAATTATTTAAAGAGTGAATTGGGACTGAGGGTGTGGCTCAGTGGTGGAATGCTTTTTCACTATGCTCAAGGCCCTGGAATTATTCTTGTGACCTAAACTAAAATAAAGAACTGGTTACAGACATTTAAAGAAACTGGATGGAAGCCTCCCCTTTAAAAGGACATTTCTTGGGGACTGGGGAGATGGCTGAGTGTTAAAGAGCACTTGATGCTCTTGTTCTGTTCCCAGCTCCCACACGGTGGCTCACAAATGCCTGTGACCCCAGCTTCAAAGGATCTGATGCCCTTTTGTGGCCTCCATGAGCAGACAAGCAAGCACACACATAAATAAAAATAATTGATAAACACAATGGGATTTTTATTAAGTTATAAAGAAGAAAGAAATTAAGGCATTTACAGAAAAATAGATGGAATCAGAGATTATGTTAAGTAAAATAAGCCTTAAGAGCAAATAGGTGCCATGTTTTCTCTTATTTTTGGAATATATCTTTAAATATGAATTAAATATAAGTGTAAATAGAGTATGAAAGCAAAGGAGAACTATGTGGGGTATGAAGAAATTGTGATATGGAAGCAGAATGGAGGCTATTTGCGGGGAAAAGGGAACCTCTAATGAGGGGAGAAGCATGGAGAAAACACAAGGTACAGTTTTATATATATATATATATATATATATGCATATATATATCAGCAAGATGTATGTATTCTATAATAAAGTCTGTTATTTTGTATAATTAAAATACAATAATATCAAAGCTGTTTTTTTTTTTTTTGCCTTCTCTTGATGTATCGGGAGCCCCTGACAGCACAGAACTCAGTTCCACATGGCAATCATTTGTCTGGAACTGAGTAGGGGCTGTTCCCTTTTAGAGGGGACTTGACCTCATACTTTACAATGCAGAAGCACTTAGGCTTTCCTCATTTATTTAAATGTCTGCCCTTGTGATGTTCGGAGTTTGCCTCTAATAATCTATGTGGTTCATTCACAGGTTGTCATGCACCCATCTAAGGTTTTGGAATTGCAGATGCGAAAGCGTGGTTTTAGCATGGAAGTGGGACAGTATATATTTGTAAATTGCCCTTCGATTTCCTTCCTGGAATGGCATCCCTTTACTCTGACCTCTGCTCCAGAAGAAGAATTTTTTTCCATTCATATCCGAGCAGCAGGGGACTGGACAGAAAATATCATAAGGATATTTGAACGACAGCACTCACCAATGCCCAAGTATGTCCTTGAGACTTTCAGAGATTCAAAATAGGACGTAGATTAACCAAAATGAAAACAAATCCTTTTTGAAGTGCAAGTCTGGTAAGAAAGCATGTGGTTAAAATAAGTGGGCAGGTATCAGCTGGGTTAGCAGTTTGTTTCTGGGAGGACAACAGAGGCTAGAGACAGAGACTTCATGAGTTCATTGCCTTCTTTCATTTGGTAGGATTGAGGTGGACGGTCCCTTTGGCACAGTCAGTGAGGATGTTTTCCAGTATGAAGTGGCTGTACTGATTGGGGCAGGGATTGGGGTTACTCCCTTTGCTTCCATCTTGAAATCCATCTGGTACAAATTCCAGCGCGCAGACAACAAACTTAAAACACAAAAGGTACATTCCCACATGTCATTTTCCCCCTGGCCTGGCCCTGACAGTCTATGGCCATCATAGCCGGAGGCCTTACCCTTAATAACGGGAACAGGAGAACCTATCTGGAGTTAGGAATGAGTCCTAGCTGAGTACGGGAGAGGTGGCTTCTAGGGGGCACCAGCATGGGATGCCTAGGTGGTTCAGCCTGGCCCCTGCACCGCAGCAAAGAGGCTGCGCAGTCTAGGCTGCTAGATTCCAGTCTTTATCTTCTCAGTTCAGAGGCAGGGAAAAGAAATAAACTCTGCCTGGTCTTTCTCTCAGCTCTACAGAGTTCTAATCCTTCAAACTAAAGCTATTTCTGCCTGCTGAAGTTTGTTCCTATTAAATAATCTTTAAAGTAATCTTTGGTAATCTGGACAGAATTTTTTTGTTTGTTTTGTTTATGAGACAGTGTTTCTCTGTGTAGCCCTGATTGACCTGGGAATCACTATGTATACCAGGCTGGCTTTGAATTCAGAGATCTGCCTGCCTTTGCTTCCTGAGTGCTGGAATTAAAGGCATGAGCCACCACCATGCAGCTTTGCTCATAATACTTTATTAAAATTTTTTTATCTATAATGTTTTGCATGTATGTATGTCTGCATGCCAGAAGAGGGCACCAGATCTCATTATAGGTGGTTGTGAGCCACTATGTGATTGCTGGGAATTGAACTCAGGACTTCTGGAAGTGCAGTCAGTACTCTTAACCTCTAAACCATCTCTCAAGCCCCTAGACAGAATACTTTATGAGGCCTATGATAAAAATATTAAAAAACTCACATTTCATGCTGAAAACAAACAACCCCCCCCCCAAAGCCCTGAGTGATCGCTTCTCTTTGTTAGTGTACCTGCTTCTAGAGTAGTGATCATCAACACAGGAGTCTTTTTAATTTGCAGTTTCATTTTTATTTATTTGAACTTCTAATTTTTACCTTAACTTTTTTAGTTTTAATGTTTAAATTCACTGTACATAGTATTAATTCATAATGACATTTCCATTAAAGGATATAATTTACTTTGACCATATTCACCTGCCCCCTTACCTTCTCCAGCCCCTGTCCTGGGAGCCTCCTCCTTTTCCTCAAATGCTCCTCATTCTATGTTTCTCATATGAGACAAAAACTTGCAATGTTCGGCTATCTGAATGTACCTTATTTTTGTTTAACATAATGATCTCCTTGTAACAGAGATGACCTTTTTAGATTCCTTCTGTAATGGAAATTTGTCAGAACTCTAGGCTTTCAAACTAAAAGTCTTCCATTCTCTAAATGTGATTCATTACCCTTAGACTTGGTCAACAAATATAGATATGTCTATGTATTTACACATGTTCTATGTGTATGTTACACATACCTGTCATCACAGTTTACATTGTAAAGGATACTTAATAAGGGGATGGACTATTTTGCTGATTTCAGATCTATTTCTACTGGATCTGCAGAGAGACAGGTGCCTTTGCCTGGTTCAACAACTTACTGAATTCCCTGGAACAAGAGATGGAGGAATTGGGCAAAATGGATTTCCTAAACTATCATCTCTTTCTCACTGGCTGGGATAGCAACATTGTGAGTTCAAATAAAACACTGATTCTAATATCAAATGTTAAGACAAAATAGAGTGCACAAGTACCAAAAGAAGGATCCCTTCTCATTTCTTACTTGGCCTCATCCTCACACAAATGGCTTCCAAGTGGTTGAAGGAAGAGGCAGCTGTCAAATCTGGTTTTTCTAATTTTATATTTTTCTGGTTCCAGGCTGGTCATGCAGCATTAAACTTTGACAAAGCCACTGACATCCTGACAGGTCTGAAGCAGAAAACCTCCTTTGGGAGACCAATGTGGGACAATGAGTTTTCCAGAATCGCTGCTGCTCACCCCAAGTAAGGACCTTGCCCTCTAGTTAACTGAGTCTACATAGTTATAACTTAAGTATACTGAGCACACCTGGAAAAGATCTTTGGGACATAAAGGGCCAGTGGGATAAATTGTCAGGTAAGGTGTTTGCCACCAAGACTGATGATCGAATTTCAGTCCTTGAGATCCCACACAGTAGAAGGAGAGAGTAAACCTCCCCATGTTGTTTCTGCCCTCCACACTTGAACCCTGACTACCTGCCCACTTGCTGAGCTCTGACTGACACACCATACACACACACACACACACACACACACACACACACAAACACACACCAAAAAGATTAATTGAAAACTTTAAGACTGAAAGAAATTTCATCTGTGTTTTAGTAAAATAAGGGTCATGACCTTCCAATTGATGAAAAGCTGTTCCTTGTCTGCATAAACCTCTATGCACTGAGTAAGGTGAAGAGACTCTGCTCTGAAAGTAGGTAGTACTGAACAAATCAGAGCATTGGAGAAATCAACATCCATTTTGGGAGTGAGGTGCTCAATGACTTGGGGTGTCTTATCTAGTCCACTGACCAAAATAACTCAGCGTTTTGAGACAGTATTTTATATATCCTAAGTCAGCCTCTCCAAATATATGTATACATATACATATATACACACATATATTTTGATACACACACACATCTTAGTTAGGGTTGTATTGCTGAAGCAACACTGTGACCAAGGCAACTCTTATTAAGGGATGGAAGGCTTACATTTTCAGAGATTCAGCTCATTATCATCATGATGGGGAACATGGTGGCTTGTAGGCAGAAAGGTCAAAGGAGAGGAAGTACACAGTAACTGAAGAGTAAGGCTTCATGAAGGTAGGGGTAAGAGCATCTAGTGACATAAATGTGGATCATCTTGGGAGGCAGTGGAGGGTATGTAAAAAGGAAAAAAAACTTCTTAAAAATTTGGACAACCCTGGGTCCCAGCTCTGCTTTTGACACTTTGCAGTTATGGTTCATGGAGCTAAAAGTCCCTCGGACTTTCAGAGTTCTTGTCCATAAAATAAGGGACATTAGTAGATGCCTGCTTCACTCACTTCCACGGTTGTTGTAAAGATTGGGTGGATATATTTAAGTTTCTTTACATTGTAAAACAGTATGTTAGCAAAAGTTATTATGCAGTTTTGGATTAAGCAGTTGAAGCTGTGAGAGGGAGTGAGATTGCTGAGAAGGGTGAGGGAGGAAAGAGACAGAAGGTGGAGAGAAGAGGGAAAGAGAAGAGAGCAATAATGTCATTTATTTGCTTACTTATGGGTGTCATTATATCTTCATACATATGTGTCACTGTATTGTTTTCATGTGTCCAATTCAACTGCCATCCACTCTCCAAACCAAATCTCCTCAGCTGGATCTCTTTCTTTCTGGAGATATTTCCCCAGTCTGCTTTTTCATCACATTGCCCTCTGAGAGAGAACATTTTAACAGATGTTAAATCTACAGGATGTGGGGAGGGAGAAATAAATCAGGGATAAAGGCTCAGGATGTCCCAGAAGCCAAAAGAAGAATTATTACAGCAGCATGGGCATGTGTCCTTACTATTTAGTATAAGGATGAACTAGGTGTATTTTAGAGACAGGGCAATATTCAGTACGTACGAGAGAGGAACAAAATGGCCCCAGTAAAATGAACAGTAACAAGTGTTGGCAAGGAACTGGAGAATTTGCGCTTTTACTATACTGATTATCGGAATGTGAGATTGCAACACCTGGAGAAAAGTCTTCAAGAATTCTTCAGGTTGTTAGACATCGACCCATATGCCTCAGAAATTCCACTCCTTGATATATACAGAAGAGAAATGATGTGATTACACACAAAAAAATTACATGTGTATGCAGCATCATTCATAGTAGCCCAAAGTGAAAACAACCCAACTTCCTATCACCAGATATGCTATATGTAGAGAATGGAATTTTATTAATCTATAAAGAGGAGAGAAGTACTGACATATGCAATACCATGGATTAACTAGGAAGATACTACACTGAATAAGAGAAACCAGAGGGGGGTTGGAGATAAAACTCAGTGTTGAAGGGTATTTGTTGTTCTTCCAGAGGATGTGAGTTCAGTTTTCATCCCCCATAAAAGGTAGTTCACATCTTCCTGTAACTCCAGCTCCAGGGAATCTGATACCCTCTTTGAGATTCTACAAGCACATATATTATACGTGCATACATTACCCCCCACATACACTTTTTTTTTTAAAAAAATGAACATTATTAGAAAGAAAAGGTCATTTGTGGTTTGATTCTGTATGTACAGAAAGTACATCAGTGATTGTGTAGGGAAGGGTGGTGGATGGTATGACTGGGCGCAAATCAGTGAGTTCTTATGTAAACAAGGGGGAATGGAATTAGTGTTGATGGTTGTATAACTTTGTGGTCATACTAAAAAGCACTAATTGTACAGTTCAGAGTGCAGTTTATGGTACATGGATTATACTATAATACGACTTAAAAAGAGGAAAGGTGGATGACCAAGTAGGCTTCATCCCAGAAATGCAGGGCTGGTTCAACATACGAAAAACTGTAAATGTTATCCATCATATAAACGAACTAAAGGAACAAAACCACATGATCATATCCTTAGATGCAGAAAAAGCCTTTGACAAAATCCAACACTCCTTTATGATTAAAGTCCTGGAGGGATCAGGAATAAAGGGAGAATACCTAAATATAATTAAGGCGATTTATAAGAAGCCGACAGCCAGTATCAAACTTAATAGAGAAAAACTCAAAGAAATCCCACTAAAGTCAGGAACTAGACAAGGATGTCCTCTCTCCCCTTATCTATTCAATATAGTTCTCGAAGTTTTAGCTAAAGCAATAAAGGAACGAAAAGAGATTAAGGGCATACAAATTGGAAAAGAAGAAGTGAAGCTATCTCTATTTGCAGATGATATGATTGTATACATAAGTGACCC
>PVIH01016542.1:0-45186 GCA_004025045.1 Sigmodon hispidus
ATCTTTTTTCCATTGAATGTTTTGGACCTCTTTGTCAAAGATCAGGTGTTCATAGGTTTTTGGGTTAATGTCTGGATCCTCAATTCTATTCCATTGGTCCACAAGTCTGTTTTTATGCCAGTACCAGGCTGTTTTTATTACTGTAGCTCTATAGTATAGCTTGAAGTCAGGGATGGTGATACCTCCTGAGGTTCTTTTGTTGAGTAAAATTGTTTTATATCCTCTTTTAAGGCTTCTATAATCTTCATAAAGTTGTTTTAAAGATAGTTTTCCTTCTAGTTCCTCTGCATTGCCATGCTCAGGACCTTGAACAATGAATGTGATATTGTAGAACCATCACAATCTTCTGGTGGTGCCATGTTGTTCTTTATGTTGTTATATGTATTCTTGCACTGATGTCTGTCCATTGCTTCCTCGGTTTACTGCAGGATTTGTCTAAATCTCAGATAGTTGATTTTGGTGCACTCTGTTCTGTGTGTGTCTGTGTCTCAAGAAGCCTCTCTTGGTCCAATCTGAGTTCTTGGTCCACTCTTAGTCAGCTGGGGGCCCCATCTTATGATTTGTTTATTGATACAGTGTCTCATGTAGGTCAAGATGGTCTTGAATTTACAATGTAGCACCTGATTGTCCTTTCTTTATCCTACAAGTGATTTGATTACAGGTACCTTGCCCAGGAAATCAACAATTCTTGACAAAGTTGTCAGAACATGAAAAAGACTTCAACATATGGTTCTGGAAAACATAGATATCTACATGTAGAATTATGAAACTTGATCCCTACCTCTTACCCTGGTCAAAATAACACAAGTTGTAACAGTTAGCTTAATGCTTTGAATTTTTAGATTTGTGTATTTACTTGGAATGTTTATCGAGTCAGGAAGCTAGAAAAAGGAGCAGAGGTCAGGGAAAGGTGCATTGAGTGAAGGGCAGTAGAACCATGGAATCTGTTTGTACTGCTTTCCCCAGCTCTGCTCTGCCCAGAGACTATGACCACTGCCTTTGCTCTTTTCTTTTATACACATCTTTTCCCACACCTATATCAAGAGTCTTGGTTTAAAAATCGTACATTTTTGAGACAATAAACATTTGCATATGTCAAATAACATCTCAATGTATTTAAAAATCCAAGGCTATTAGTAGAAAACTTGAAGATAAAGGCAGAAACAAGGGCTTTTGGAAAAGGATACCAATATAGCTCAGGTAATAAAGCCAAGACTTGCCAAATGGAACTTGTGTGAAATTAACGACAATAAGAAAAACAATTGTAGAGATAATCTATGCAATAAAAGAAAATATTTTCTTAACTATATCTCTGACAGTAAATAAAGGAAATAAAGAAGACTCAAAATATCAAATAGTACAAAACCAAACAATTCAATAAAGGGGCTAATGAACAATCAGTTATGGAAGAGATCAATAGACATAAACAATATTAGATTTTTCTTAGCCATCAGAGAGATGCAAATTAAAACTACATTGATATTCAGTCTTACTGTAGTCAGGATGGTCCCCATTTAGAGCAAAAGTAGGAACAAGTAGAAGAAGATGTAGGAAAAGGGGAGCTCTCATGCATTATTGGAGGAATGTACATTAGTCCAAAAGACTATGGAAATCAGTATGGAAACTCCTTAAAAAACTCTATCTTGTGAACCATTTATAACAACCTGAGTATATTTTTGAAAGACCATACTCAATGTACAAGATAAATACTTATACAATTATGTTTATGCCTGCACTAGTCACATTAGCTAAGTTATTGAATATGTCTAGCTTTCTATTTACAAATAAATGAATAAAGAAAATGTGGCATATATAGAAGTTTTTTCTTAGCCATGAAGATAAATGAAATTATTCAATTGGCAGGAAAATGGATATAACTGACTGTTATTATACTGAACAAATATATGAAGACTGAGAAAGCAAACATCACATTTTCTAGATGTGGATATATTATTCTGAGCAACTGAGCCTAGGTCTTCTCTGATGTCTTCTGAGCTGAGACAGTGATGATGTCCTGCTATCTCCCACTGGGGCTTATATTTTGTTCCACATTTTTGGCTTGAAGCCCAAACAGTAATGTATGTGTCCACCGATGACAGCCAAGTCCCCAGCAAACAGGGATTTAATTTAATTGCTCCTTCTGGGTCCAGTTAAAGAAATGGCTGCGAACATCCCTCCCAAGTGCTTTTCATGGACAAGGCAAATTTTAAGACGAGCCTAAAATTCTTGGCAATATGAGCTTAAATAGGGTGAGAAAAATTTTATCTGTGTGTACAGGGACTCAATTCCACCACGTTTCTAACTTCATCTGTGGTTGACAGAGTGAAAGGCATACATACAATGTGTTAGCTGCACGAAGGTGAAGTTTTACTAAGGTAATTATGAATATTTAAAAAATTATTTGTTCCATAAAGTGACATAAAACAGTGGAGAAAGTCTGACTTGTAACCCTGCCTGCTTAATATTAACTAATGTCATAAAACAGCCCATATTTATTCAACTAAGTGTGTTTAGTTATGCATCGCCAGTAACATGGAAATATTTCTCCCTGGGCATTATTATTTTTGACACATGAATGTGGCAATGATGCAAATGAGATGCTAAATGTAGCTGATTAAGATTTGTATGTCAAATCACAGCCATAAAAATACCCGTGCCAGCTGTTGGTGGGTGATTGCCTTTTTTTTTTAATTCTTTAACATTTGGTAGGCTTCATGTAGGTTGGTGTTACACAAAAAAGAATTCTGGACAGGGATCCAGAAGCTTGGAACTGAATACTAGCCTTGTGCACTGATGTTCCATGATTAGGGCAAGTCATTAAGAGTGACTTTATAGGTAGACTGGACAAAGTCCTTTTGACTTAAAGCAAAATAGTTGAAATTTTAGCACGTTCTCATTTTCAGTTTTTTGTTCTTGAAATACACTTGAAGTATGGCTATGTATCTTCATATATAATAAAATTGGATAAGCTATATAGTGTTTCTGAAAACCCAGAGCCCCTATAGAGATTTAAAAATGAGATTGTAGTAAATTCTTCATTCTTAATTATCATAGTAAAGCAATATTTTGTTTGTGAAATGTTGAACCATGAACTGGAACCAAAATAACATTTTACTAAAAACAGTGTCCCATGTAAAATGCAACCCACCTTCAGGAAAATATGAAATTAAAAATCTAACTTTAGGGATTTTGAGTGCAGTTGTTTTTGAAGTGATGAAATCCACAATGAATGTTTATTTTCTAAGAGACTTAACCACTAGAGGATTTGGCATGTGAGTTAGATATTTCTTATTTAAATATCCAGTGTGTAATCACAGTCTGGATGTGGCAGGAGTGTAAACGGGTAGCTGATGTCTGATATCTTGCTTTTCCATTCATATCCTTACTGGTAATTTTATGAATACCCTAGAATTCTCACATGAGAGTCAACTTTGTTCTTTGCAGGAAAGAGATCTCACAGTCATTCTCATGGACACTCTTGGAATCCTGATTCCTTGCCTCCCTGTTGGCTAGCTGGACAAGGAGACTGTCCACCTTGCCTGAAAATCACTTAAAGTGGGTAGTTTTCTCTAGGGGAATCTGTTCCTGCAGTCTAAAAGGGTTTGCTGGAACTACTCTATCCCTGTAAAGATTCTTCATTTGTGTTGGAGGCTTCTTTGTTTTTTTCTGTTTCCACTGCAGACTTGAGGAAAAAGAATCAAGTTCAAACTTTACTCTGTGGTGGGTTCTCTTGGTGTCCAATAATATGTGTGATGGATGACATACTCTACTGCTCTGTGAGTGTAGGGAATAGAGGCACTTGTCTTCTTTGGGTATAGCTATGGCAATGCTGCTATGCTTACCCATGATGGTTGGGAGAGCCAGAGTGTAAAATTCTAGTGCAGAGTGCAGACACCTAGACCATCAAAGCCAACACTGTTCCTTTTCATCCTGACTTATTTTTTTTTAAGCTTCAGCTTTTATGTCACCCTTCCTGATGAACATCTCACCCTCTGAGTCACAGAGAGAAACACATAATATTGCATTTATTTCTTTTGATCCAAATGAAAATTGAAAAAAATACTATTCAGTCTTTTTCTCTCAAACAAAAATGAAATCGGCAAAACAAGCATATTGTGCTTATTTTATTTATCCAAATGATTGGGGTATCCTAATCCTCAGATCCCAGGAAGATACTGAGGTGAAGGTCCAGCGTTTTCACCAGCACAGATTCTGTCCTGAGTCAGCCTATTGCCATACATCACTGCCATGCCATGCTCTTCTATTCCAAAGACACTTTTCATTTTAGAAAAGAACAACTGTAACTGATGCTTAGCTATTTAAGGAATTGAAAGGAAGGAAAGCCCAGATGTGCTGTCACATGTGCTGGCTTCCCCTCCAGCCACAGTGCACACTGCCTGAGAATTAAAATGTGGTTGCTGTTATTTGGGCTAAATTTTCTCTAGCATTGAAACAGCATAGTTGAATGTCAGGCATAACCCTTGTGCCAAAGCCACACATGGGCACTTGGACCACTGTTAGTGAGCCAGCTTTCTAACCAGGTCAACAGCACTTGTAATTGATCCTATAACAAAGGTCCGTATAGAATCTTGTGAGTTCATAAAAGAGAGAGTGACCCTTCCTTCCTGGGGAGAGGATGTTTGGAAAGAGGAGCAGATGATCTGTTTGAGAAGGAGGACCCCCTGGCTAAGGAGATTGTAGGAATTGCCCCTCAAATCCTGATGTGGCTTAGTGCATTTGTAGAGAGCTGGCTGTGATTGTGGCCAATGCTGTGTCTCTGTCTGTATCTGTGCCTGTGGTCACAGCTCTCTCTCTCTCTCTCTCTCTCTCTCTCTCTCTCTCTCTCTCTCTCTCTCTCTCTCTCTCTTGTGTATGTGTATTTATATGTTCTGGTGCACTTGTGTGTGAAGATACTCATATTCCTGTGTCCAAATGCATATGGAAGTCCAAGGACAATTTTGGACACTATCCCTTGAGCCCCGTCTTCCTGTTTTCTGAGGCCATTTGACTGCTAAGTGAGTCAATTTCCTAAGTGGATCAAGCCATGGATGACAATGGATATTTGATTTAATTGGCTTCTTTTTGGCTGTGGTTGACTGAGAATTAACGAGCTCAAGTGGTGATTTGCCCTTATTTTATGAACTGAATGATGATGCTCTTTATGCAGCCACAGGATGTTAGTTTTAGTATATTGCAAGAAACCTGTATACCATCATTTATTCATGCTATATTGTCAGAAAAGAATGAAATATGGTAATGACCTTTGAAAGAAACCTTTTATCTCTTTTTCTAGCCCTGAAATCTTATGAAAAGATGAGTTGACAATCACCTACTAATCTCTGATATCCTCAGTCAAGGATGATGAGAAACCAGACACTGGTGACAGAATTCATTCTCCAGGGCTTCTCTGAGCACCCACAGTACCAGCTGCTTTTATTTATCTGTTTCCTCTCTCTCTACTCTGTGGCTCTCATAGGGAATGTTCTTATCATCTTGGCCATTACCTGCAATCCTGGGCTCCACACCCCCATGTACTTTTTCTTGTTCAATTTGGCCACCATGGATATCATCTGTACCTCCTCCATTATGCCCAAAGCCCTGAAGGGTCTGGTGTCAATAAGGAACCTCATCTCCTATGGTGGCTGCATGGCCCAGCTCTATTTCCTTACATGGGCTGCTTCCTCAGAGTTGCTCCTTCTCACAGTCATGGCTTATGACCGTTATGCAGCCATCTGTCATCCTCTGCATTACAGCACCATGATGAGCAAAGCATTTTGTGGCATGTTGGCTGCTGCAGTGTGGGCACTCTGTGCTTTCAACACAGCCATTCACACAGGACTGATGACACGCTTGAATTTCTGTGGCCCCAATGTCATCACGCATTTCTTCTGTGAGGTACCACCTCTACTGCTTCTCTCCTGTAGCTCCACCTATGTGAATAGTATCATGATTGTCTTGGCTGATGCTTTTTATGGCATACTGAACTTCCTGATGACTATTGTGTCATATGGCTTCATCATTTCCAGCATCCTGAAGATGCGCACTTCAGAAGGGAAGCAGAAAGCTTTTTCTACCTGCTCTTCCCACCTTATTGTGGTATGCATGTATTACACCTCTGTCTTCTATGCCTACATAAGCCCTGTCTCCAGCTACAACCCGGAGAAGAGCAAATTGGCTGGTGTGCTGTACACCATGTTGAGCCCTACACTCAACCCTCTCATCTATACTTTGAGAAACAAGGAGGTCAAAGCAGCTCTCAGGAGACTTTTTCCTTTCCTCAAAAATTAAAATATGATTCCTGAAGCCCTTCTCTTGGAACTAGAGCCTCAGTGTGGGTTGGTTATCCTACACGATAGGTTTGTCTGTGTGCTGAAGGTAAGCGAGCTAACCTTTTCCATCCAGTGCAATGCCTTTGGAGATGACCTCAGAGCTCTGGTGACCTGACATTGATTAATGGAAGAGTGTGATGAAATGTGAGCTCACACAAATCAGAGCCTGAGAAATGGGGTATCCTGGCCTAAACCTGGGATGGTACAGTACTTTGTTGTAGGAGAAGCAAAACTCTTTAAGAGGACAGAAATGTATCTGAGCCTTAGTTTGGCAGCTGTATGGAACTGCTTTCCCTTTCTTTGGATACACAACATTCATGTGGAGATCACACTTAGAAACAGAGTGATAACTGTGGACTCATAGCATTCTGAGGATTGCATGACTGAAGAATTGCTTCAGGTGACCTCTGATCCCCAAGAAACCTACTCCTACTTTCCTTCAGTTCTTCCTATTAGAGCCTTTGAAGCCTCAAAGACAATTTTTGATGTTAATGTGGGCTGTTGTTTCTGCTTTTCCCCTTCTCACTAACTTTAGACTAAAGGTGAAATACATTTTTAGCTCCACCTCTTGGTCTTCCTTGTAAAAACTCATTTTTTATTACATGATCTGTGGTTTATGCATCTAGGAAAATATCCAGGGGTTCTCATCTCTTGAGTTGGTATTTGACCCATTTCATTGACCTAAGCTGGCACAAGTGACATGAGTCTGCTGTAAGAAAAGCATGTTGGAACACAACATTATCCTTCTGTTCTTTCTGAATAAATTTTGGTAGACAAATTTGTACCTACTGCAGAGAGCTCCTGAGTCTGGTTTTTTTTTTTTTTTTTTTTTTTTTGGTCAGAAACCCTTGTGGGAAAATCTATTCTCTTTGTCATGATGACAGAAAAAAAGTAAATATTTAGCTGTAACTTTGGGGATAAATAAAACTACATATTATTTGCCAGATTAGATGGAAACTAAAAATAGAAGTTGATGCTTGATTTAGGAATCAGAGTTGTCTTTGGGTCTTCATTCATATTCTCATTATCCTTCAACAAACCAAATTAACTTTGAACATATTGACTATGGTCTCTATATGTAGATCATTATGGACTAGGATTAATCTCCACAGTGAAACTATGACACCCTAATAACATTATGATGCTTTCAGTGATCTTCAAGACTTTTTCAATACACATGACTTGGTCAACAACTACTGACAATTCAATATAATACCAATAGAATTTCAGCATGCCATGAAGAGCATTTATTATTTTTACACATTAGTTTCTAATAATTTTCCAATTTCTTTATGTCACAATGAATTTTACAGTAATGTTTAGGCAAATATTGAGAGTTTAAGTGAGCATTAACAAATAGAAATTTGACAAAGCTCAATTTGTGGTGATATTTAGGAAACAAGTATCCAAATCAAAGTCATTTAATATGATAAGCACAGGCATAAAGGACAGGATGCAGTTCACCTGCCAAGCAATGCTGTCATCCAATGTTAGAGAGAAAGAGAGATTGTGGCAAAAGCCTTGATATTGATTGGCAGAAGCACTAAATCAATTTGAACTCTAGTTTTTCTCTGAGTATAATAAAGACAAAAGTCAACCTAGAGGCTGAGTGAAATAACTGACAAAAAATATGATATCAAGTGTTTTGTATAATAAACATCATTTTTAGTGAGTGTTCACTGAGGTCCAGACTCATTGTGGAAACCTGGATATTACATTCTCTGGCTCAAACTGACTATTGATGGCTGGCTGGACTACTGGGGTGAAGTTGTATGAGACCTCAGTTAACTCTCTGAAATGACCCAGTGGAGAGAAGCAACTGGGATGGGGAGATTAGAGACCTTATCCAGGGCTGCTGATGCCACTGGTGAATCTTGTACATGTCAGTCATTTTTTAGTAAATAAAGTACCATCATTTATTTTCAAGAGAGACTTGAATGAGAGGTGAGACTTCTATGGGATATCGGTTGTCAGCCTTCTCTTAGGAACCAGTGGCAATTTCTCATATGTAGGTCAGAAAAAGTTTTTCATTTAATGTAGTGTTATCCCTTAAAATTAGTCCTGTCACCTAACATGAGAAGCCATAGAGAGGAAGTGACTGAATTTCCATTTCATCATGTCTCTGTTTTCTGTCCTTGATAACACAGATCAGTCCAGGTAAGCACATCATTTCTTTGAATCATTCCTCAGGCACAGGTCCTTATTCTCTCAGAGTTCTTGACCCAATTTAACCTCTTGATGTGGTAGGAACCAGGCTGGTTTGCTAATACTATTATACATACCAAGTCTGGATGGAAGACACAGGTCATACGTTTCCATGTACAGAGTAAATTCTAGATAATCTTACATTGCAATGTTTCCCTACCCTGGACCCATGTTACACTCAAGAACCAAATATTATCTTAGAGCTCAGTAATAGGTGTTTTGGAGGCATGGGCTTCCTTCCCCAGCATTGGAAATTAGACAGACAGACAGACAAACAGGTATCCAGTCTTTGAGTCTTGCTTTGGCCATTACGAGGGTGTTAATGCCTCATGATTTTGGCAGGTAAAACCTTCAGCATCTGAACCTATTCAAAGGATCAGGACAAAGTGACCTGATCACAAGCATCCTTCTTCCTCTGCTCTCTAAAGGCAGATGCAATGTTCCTGCCTCTCTGCCTTTTATACCACAGTGGACTATACTCTGGTACTGTACTGTGAACCAAAATAAACTCATCATTCTATAAGTTTCTTTAATCAAGTAGTCATTATACCAATGAGAAAAGTAACTATTATACTCATTCATTAAAATTTATGTAAAATTCATGAAAGAACTCTTAAATGTACAATGTGAAAAAGTTTTTTTTTTATTTTATAACTTTCCAGAACATATAAAATGGCACACTAGAGAGAAAAACTGCAAACACTATGGAAATATTTTATTGTTCCAGTTTATTGAAGAACCATAAAAGAATACATTTTATTTACTTGAGTGTAAGTCAGGTTTGAAAATTCTTAAATTCAAACCTGCCTTACACTCAAGTAAATAAAAATCAAATTCTAATGCTTCAGAAAAGATGGTTATGAAAAACACATCAAAGTCATCTGAAAAATGTCCTCTGGAAATAAATGTACTGTATTAACCCAATATAAATTAATTTATGTATGTTGGAGAAGATTCATAATGTGAAAGAAATATAAAAACATGGTCTCATTGCTGCATAGTTTTGTGTTATGTGTATTAATTGTATTAATTATAGACTTCATTATGTCACTTTTACATATGCTTGTTATGTATTTGGTTATATTCAATCCTTAATTTATAAAGTTGATTTCTGGGTGGTAGAATTTCTCCTTCATGGTTATATTATTGAATATATGTAATTGAAAAACCATAAAAGAGAAAGAAACATGTAAGTCTAATACATACAATTTTTATTTAAATTATCCAATAAAAGTTTTCCGTTTTGAAAAAATAATGTGAATGGCTCTGTAATTGTTACAGGGAAGGAACAATATTTCAACATGCCACCATGGACCTCTTTCAGTTGCCAAAGGTGAAGGTTTCCTTCTATCACCCATAGCATTGCCACAAACAAAATGTACAAAGAATGGATTTCAAAAGACACTTCTTTGTGTAAAGGAAATAACAGGAATTTGATAAGTTAGACAGAGGTGGGAAAGAGGCTAAGGAGAAAGAGAGAGAAAAGGATGGAGACATAGAGTGTGGAGAATATACTAGAAGTGATGTGACATGCTAGAAAAGTCTACATTTATATGTAGGCAAATGCCCATCACCTGGTTTCTTCCACAAAAAGTGAGTCAACTATCAACACACAAGACATTCAGGCACTTGGAAAACATCATCTAAGCTGTAATCCAGGGAGGCTGCATGGAGGTTGAGGAAGAGGCTGAAGGTACCCTAGTTCTTTTATTCTGTCTTGCCCAGGTCCCAGACATGGCAATGAGGAAGGCTTTTAATACTTTCAGTCCAAGCTCTAGCCATTGTTGATCACAGCCTTGTGAGAAGCCCTGAAAGGAAGCCACCTGAACCACCAGCTGAGCCCAGTCAATTCTTAAAACTCGAAGGAAAAGTAGGAAAATGGTTGTGTGTGTGTGTGTGTGTGTGTGTGTGTGTGTGTGCGCACACACACACACACACACACACACACACACACACACACTTTGATTTGTGCTACTATTTGGAATGCCTCATCCACAAGTCAAAATCTCCTGCCCTTGCTTTCATTGAATATCATTTGTGTTGTCTTAATACTCTTGGTTGTGGAGCTTTTAAGAAGGCACAGCTGGCCTACTATGTATCACATTTTTAAATAAAACTGGCTCTCTCTTCCACATCTACAAATTGCCACTATCTCCTCTGTTAGGAACGGCACTTTGTGCTCACACCCCTCCTAGCTGGGATTTGTCTCATTTGATATTGTGTAGGTCACAACCACCTTGAGTTGATATGGACCATTTGCCTGTTATGTCCAGAAAACACTTTCCTTGCAGTCACCCACCACTCTTGGCTTGTGTAATCTTTCCAAACCCTCCTCCATGATGATCCATGAACCTTCAGAGGAAGGATTTGATATAGATATCTCATTGTTGAGCACCCTGTAGTCCTTATTCTACAAATGATGACCAGTTGTGGGTCTATGTGTTCATTTTTATCTATTGCAAGAAGAAGAATTTTTGGTGAGGTTTGAGAGGTGCTGTAATCTGTGGGTGTGGTGGCTTGAATAAAAATGACTTCCACCGTCTCATAGAGTTGAATGTTTGGTCACCAAGGAGTGGCACTATTGGAAGGTGTGTCCTTATTGGTGGAAGTGTGTCATTGAAGGTGGGCTTTTAAGTCTCAGAAGCCTAATCCAGGACCAGGGTCTCTCTCTTTTGGCTGCTTAAGAATCTGGGTGTAGGACTCTCAGCTACCTCTCCAGCACCATGTCTTACTGGGTGCCACCATGCTTCCTGCCATGTCAACATGGCCTAAACTGCTGAAAGTGTAAGCTAGCCTCAAGTAAATGCTTTAGTTGCCATGGTCATGGTGTTTCTTCACAGCAACAGAACACCAATTAGGACAATGGATACAGAGATGAGCCATCAGGAATTATTTTAAAACAATGCTCATTTATCAAAATAATGGTAGTAGATTCTCCCCGACAGAGGATAAAGACAGTATGGTTTTCATCTTGTAGAACATGCTCTAAATCAAACCTTAAAGTGGTCAGTCACTCCCATGACATTTGAGCTACTAGTGTACCAGTGGAAAAATCTTGCCAGGCCAGTCATTATTGTAGTTCTCACAACTCACATCTGGGTAAGACTGGTGATTGCTTTCTTCTTCTGGTATTTTTAAAATAAAATATTTATTTATTTCATGCATATGAGAGGCCTGTCTTATCTTCAAGCACACATATTACAGATGGCTGTGAGCCACTATGTCATTGCTGGGAATTAAACTCAGGACCTCTGGAAGAGCAATCCATGTTCTTAGCTACCGAGTCATCTCTCCAGCCCCTCTCTTGCTATTGTCAATGGCACTTTTCACCACTATGAAAATTAGCCAGTAGGGATGAAGCTTCCATGTAAGTACCAGCTTGGTTTCTTCCAGGTTTATGACCCAAGTCTGTAGCATTTCCAGCAATAGGGCCTAATACTTATTACTTACAGCAATCAACTTATGAATCGTAACCAAGAGCACTGGCGATATCTGGTAATGTGTGTAGTTTATGTGACCCTACAAGAAAATAACTCAAATAGGGATAATTCATCCTTGCTGCTAAGTATTTTAATTGCTAGCAGGAGTATTGCCCACCCCCTCCTTCATTGTAAGTTATCTCCATTTAGACAATTTTATGTATATGTATATATTTTAGGAACACTCTACAGTAGTAGGTTTCCATATGACTTTTTAAAAGGCTTCTGGTACCCTTCCCCCCCATTCTCCTTTTTACCCTTTGTTCCCATCTCCCACCCCATCTATTTTTTTCTTGTTTCTTGTTTCTTGTTTTAGCTGTCTCCCTTTCCCATTGTCCTCTTCTGTGTTCCTAATTTCTATGGGCATTCCAAACAAAACACTCATGTCTAAACGTTGAAGGTTAATATACACAAAGACAGGAAATATGCAGTGTTTGTTTTTCTTTTTTTCTTTTTTCTTTTTTACTACCAGAACATCACATAAGTTTATTTCATATGTAACAGCAACGTTAAAATTGACAAGTTTAATTTGTAACCGCACCAAGTAAACGTAGCCACTTAAGTATCTTTAAAGATATTCCCTCCAAAAACTGAGGGAGTTCCCCTTTTCCACCACCACACACCATGCTTTCCAATAGTTCTTTTTGGAGGACCTTCAATTAATGAGTAACCTGCTTTGGAGACACTTAGAACTCCTTTCCCCAGATGAAAATTAATCTTGACAAATTATATGTTGCATAGATTTCTCTACAGATTTTTTACTTTAGAACCTAAATTCAAATAGCATAGAGAATAATTTTAACCTATTTATCCCACAGTAAAAACAATCTGTCCTGAAAAAAAAATGGTAGAGATAGTGTGCTATCTTCCAGTTAACAGAGTTACTGTTTTATTTCAAAGATTATTTTTATCATATATTAAAAACAAAGAGAAAAAAAAAACCAATCAAACAAACCCAAACCAAAAACCACGAACTCAACATGGGGTGTTACTTTTTTTTTTTTTAACTTTATTTATCATTTATTTATTTGCCTTGGTGTTTGCCTGGAACTGGAACTACAGACAGTTGTTAGCTGCCATGTGGGTGCTGGGAATCGAACCCGGGTCCTCTGGAAGAGCAGACGGTGCTCTTAACCGCTGAGCCATCTCTCCAGCCCCATGGGGTGTTACTTATTTCCTGACTCACAGGCAAATGAATTAGTCCCATTTCCTACCTCTCCCATATCTTCCCCTTATGTAAGTGGATGGAATTATTTAATGCAACTTTGATACAGGACAATTGACCCTTTACATACATTTAAGATTTAGGTTAAATGACTGACTAGTGTGGAAAAAAAAACTATAATAATAGGGAGCCTACACACTCAATTCAAACTTTATTATTTGTTCCTCCTCTTTAAATAACATGTACTTAATTGTTGTGAGGCAGCTATTCGGTTTTCAATAACCACATTTAGGGATACATTCATAGGACTACTCAAGATAGTCCAAGTGAAATGGTTATAGAAATAAAGGCAGTGTCATCTCAGAAAACTCTTTTATATATATCAAAATCTATTTTGCTATCTGGAATTTTACAAAATGGCTGACTTCTTCACACTAATTTTGCTATCATTTTTTGCCCTCTCTCTTGGCAAGAGCAAGCTGAAGCTTATTCGTGAAAGGAAAGGTGCTTAATACTAAACTTTTCTTTCGAACTTAGATGTGGACTGTCTAGGAAAACTATACCCCAGAAATCAGCATAGTACACATAGTACATCTACAATTTCACTACCATATACATCCATCCACCCACTCATCAAACACACTCCTTGTCTGTAATTTTTCTTGGCACTCAAGACTACTGAAGTCCACTTTATGTGTTTTCACATTCTCAAATGAAAAAAAATTAAGAGTTATAAAGTGTGCATAAGCATCTTGTGAGATTATTTTTTCATTTAACTTATTTGGAAATAAGACTTTCATAGCACAATTTTCCTAAGAAGATGTAATATACTTCCTTTTAATGTCAAATGAAAGAAAATATACACTCTATTGTTTTAAGGACTATTGAGAACATTTCTTGAGCCATTGATGACTACTGACAATCTAAGAAATGCCATGTATTCTGAGATGAGATAATGTGAAGAAAATTGAGTACCTCACATGTCTCCACATTAAAGTTCTCAATCCTTAAGAGTCACTCCCAATGTGCCTGAAAATGATCTGGCGTTAACAACACCTGTCAATTGGAGGTCACAGTGATATGTGTATTAATACTTTATACTTCTACTGTTCCAAGAATAGAAGGAATTTGTCTACCGATTCCTGTTATTCCACATCTTTAAGCTCAACATTGTAGGCACAGAGTGTAAGCAAATCTGGGATGTTCTCCAACAGATAAACAATAGCATAACATTGTTATTTTCAAAAATACTGTCTAGAAATTCTCTCATATATTATCAAATGCTTGATGACCATACTTTAACAATCTGTATTAGTTGACATTAAATACATTTAATGTGTTACAAGTCCATCTAAGCTTTTTATGTAATTTTTATGTTCAAGAGAAACACTTGCTTCAGGTTTTATTCAGGGGTATTGGCTTATAAGGACAAAACTCCACTTATAAGGTTACACTATTACTGGGCTTACTGAAAAACAAGAGAGGAAAAATCAATTATAACAATCTTCTTTAGGTAAGTTAAAGGCCATATAGCTAGCTGGGATATTAGTTAATTTCACCAGCCCACACTTTACAAGTTAATGAATGCCTCTAGGAACAAGATTAACAGCAGGAAAGAAGGAAAACAGAAAACAAGAAACACCTGCTAACAAGCAACTCAGTCATCAGCAAAATAGCAGTTTAACTGAAATACTCTGACCAAAGTCTAATACTACCTACACAAACTGCCCCAGCCATGAGCAAATAGGGGAGAAAAACTGCTTTAAAAACCTAAGTAAGCTTAGTATTTTCTCACAAGGATAACAATGGTCCAATTCCTGAGAGTGCTCCAAGGACTAAAGGCAGAGTGAAGGCAATGTTAGGATCAGCATCCCACAGATAGTCTTTAAAACTCAAAGTACCACAAATACACTGAGCTTGTCTATGAATTAGAAAACAAGATATTGCTACTGCTTCTTGTTTTTTGAAATAAAATATTGTTAGGCTCTGCCCTTCAATGTGAAAGCAAGATGCTTAAAAAAAAAAAGGTAAAAAATTGACATCATCTGACACCCAATTTGGGGGGGCACCTTAAGTATAAAACTATACAGATCTATCTTCTTCCTTCAACCCAACCACCTCACAGAGAGAGAGAGAGAGAGAGAGAGAGAGAGAGAGAGAGAGAGAGAGAGAGAGAGAGAACTAAAACAATCCAAACATGATCACTTTTAAGAGTCCTTGAAAGTATTAAAAACTTTAAGAGGAAAGAAAGGAGAAAAGCTGAAGAAAAGGGGGAGGAGAGTCAATGGGTCTTTCTTTTATTTGGCGACAAGCAAGTGCAAGAAAGTTCATTTGTAATTTGTTCAGTTGTCTGTCTTTTGTGTCTCTGCATTCTGACCAGACGGGACTTTGAGGTGTTTCTGAAGCACATGAGCATCTGCAGGCTCTATCCTCTTATAGTAGTTCTTCTTTGTCTCAATAATCTCAAAGCCAAACTTCCTGTAGAAGTCAATCGCTGACTCATTGCTGATCTGGACATGCAGATAGATGTTGTCAAAAGTGCCATCTTTCTCACAGATGTTTAGGACATGATTTAGCATTTTAGTTCCTATTCCCAGTCTTCGGTAAGGTGCATGGCATCCTAGTGTCATGATGTAAAGTCTCTTTTGATTCTGTGAATGATCCACTCTGCAGCACACTGCACCTACAGCTATATCATTGAAATATGCAAGTTTTGCTAGCTCGCCAACCTCTAGCACATCCTTGTAGAATTTATCATTATAACTGACTGGAAAGATGACCTGGTTCAATCTCTTCAACTGATTAATATGTGTGGTGTCACATCCCCCAGCTCGATCCGGCCTTTCATCTTCGTCGTTACAGCTGCGACCAACGCCGTCGTCCCGCCGCCTGGAGCTCTCCGCGCCCTGAGCTCAGGGCCACTCAACCCAACACGCCGGCCTCTTGGCTAAAGGAAAGGGCACTGAGGGGCCAAGGAGGCTACGAAAGCTACGAGGAACCACGGGAGATCCGCCGCCGCCGCCGCCGGCGCACTGCTACGGCTGCTCCTCCACACGTGCACACGGGACACTCGACTCCCTATTTGTGTGTGGGGTGATGTGTTCTGGAGAATGTTGCTTTGTAGTAGAAATTCCCAGAGTTCTTCATTTTGTGGGCAGCTCGCAGTGTTTGTTTTTCTAGGTCTGGGTTATCTCACTCAGGATGATTGCTTTCAGCTCTATCCATTTACCTGTGAATTTCATAATTTTGCTTTTTAAATCAACTGAATAGTATTCTGTAGTATAAATGTTCCACATTTTTATTATCCATTCATCAGTCAATGTCTATTTGTATTGTTTCCTACTGGCTATTGTGAAAGACCAGTAATGACCACTGGTGAGAAAGTATCTTTGTATTAGGATACAGTCCTTTGAGTATCTGCCCAAGGCTAGTGTATAAGGTATGGTTTCTATTGTTGTGATGAAACAGCATGACCATGACCAAAAGCAACCTGGGGAGGGAAGGGTTTATTTCAGCTTACAACTGAGCGACATTAGGGCAGGAACTAAGGTAGGAATCTAGGGGCAGAAACTAAAGCAGAGGCTATAGGCAGATGTTGCTTAAAGGCATTCTCTCCATGATTTGCTCCGCCTGCCTTCTCATATAGCCTGGGACCACCTGCCAGAAAACTTCCCAGAGACTTCATCTCAATGTTTCTGGTCAATTCTTAATAACAGCTGATTCTTTAGCACCAGATGACAAGTATTAATTGTCTCAGTAAAGCAGAAGTTTCACTTTAGTAGTTGTTAATTTAAAATAACTATAAATTACTTTATGAATTAAGTTAAAATTTAGTTAGATTAATTTAAAATCAACTGCCCTGACAAAGTCTTTGAAATACCACAATTTAGGTTTCCATGTTTTGCACTGCCCTTAACAATATCTTCTGTGTTCCTATAGAATACTTACCAAGCTCTGAGTATTCACCCAGTGGCTTTTCCAACTCAAAATTCCAAAGTCCTTCTACAATTCTCCCCAAAATGCATAGGTTTGTCTGTCACAAGCAATACCCCACTTCTGGTACCAATTTCTGTCTTCATTATGGTTTCTATGTTTGTGAACAAAATACCATGGCCAGTGGCAATTTGTGAAGAAAAAGGTTTCTCTTGTCTTACATCTCTAGGTAACAGTTCATAACCGAGGGAAGTCAGGGCAGGAACCTGGAATTTGGAACTGAAGTGGAAGCCATATTGGAATGCAGCTTACTGGCTTATTAAGCCTGCTTCTATTTTTCTGTAGTACCCAGGAACATCAGCCCAGGTATGTCATGTCACACAGTGAGCTGGTTCCTCCTGTACCAACTGTCAATCAAGAAAATGTCCCAGGGACAACAGGTCAATCTGGTAGGGACATTTTTTTCTCAGTTGAGGTTCCCTCTAGCTTATGTCAAATTGACATAAATCTAGCCAGCATAATGAGATGTTTGTGTTATGTTAAGTGTAGTTATGATATTGTTGTCTTTCTTTGTAAGTTAAACATGACATAAGGTTTTATTGGGTGTTATGTTGACAAAAGGTGGACATTTAGAAGTTAATTTGTAATGTGAACTTGTTTGGAATCAACTAATAAGTGTACCTCTGGTCACTCTATGTGGATACTATTTTCTGTTTTAACTAAGAGAGGAAGACAATTTCCAAGAGACTTTAGCATCTTTGGTGTTATCCAATATATAAAAAGGAGGGAAGGAAAAGCAATTCTTTGGCCTTCTTTCCTTCACTTCTTGTTGCGAACTGCATCAACCCAGTTGTCACACAACAGAGTGGCTGTCTGAACTCAGCTTTACCAGCTTTCCAATGAGGACTGAAGACCAGCAGGTCTCCAGGAATTATCCAGGCTTTCAGCACCAAATAAGAACTGCAAAGGTAACATGTATGGTGGACTGAGCACACACTGGGTTCTTGGCCTCCAGGGTGCAGTCAGCCATTGATGGATTACTCACACATACTGTGTGAGCCAATCTAGTGAATTCTCTTTCTAACAGGTGTTTATTCTGTTACAAGTCTTTCTCTAGAGATACCTGACATACAGTGGCCCAGGTTCTTTAAATGACTTTTAAAGAATAGATCAATCCATGTTATCTAGCTACTCAGTCCTGGCTGATTTGGTATCCACTGTGAATTCCAGGCTGGCCTCAAGCTCCTGCCTTAGTCACGTGAATGCACGGTTTATAAGCATGTGCCATGTTAGCATGCTCCAATTGACCTGTCAACACTACATTGACAACATTATGAAATTTAGAAATTAATGAACTTTGGGTGATTATATGTGCTTCCTTTTAAAATAGTTTCATGAAGACATTTGGAGCTCATATGTTTGTACACAATGAAAGGGTAGCCATTATACTTACCAATCATTATATATTTTCAGACATAATGTTAAGTTAAACAATTTTACTATTATTATTACTATTAATTGAATGATATTCCATTCACAACCATGTTAAAGCATCAATCATGAGGGATCCTAGAGAGTCACAGGTGTGTGGATGGCTTTGTTCCATCTACTAATGATACTTAGTGTCTCTTGGTACCACCCACTGGACCTGGCTGACCCTAATTAGTATCAAGAGACAGTCCAGTGCTAAACATACAGTGGGACAAATTTATGTCTCTTTTATTTATACTCTGGTAGTGTAAGTATTTTCTCAGTCTGGGAACATGTATATATAGGGTGACACTGGTGAAGGTGGTGGCGGCGGCCGTGGGAGTAGCAAATACAGTGCCTTGGAAAGCATTTTAGAGAATGCCATCTGTGTTGAAACTTTGTATGCCACTTTGAATCATAAGTCTCTTGCCTTGTACCCTGACTGGAGTATGTTCCTAGTAGCAGGGGTATTTGCTGATGCTAGAGAATGCAAGATGGAGTGTGGGAGCCTCGAGACTCTTGTAAGTTTTTTGGGAATTCCAGGTGAACTCGCTTTCCGATTGTCAGAGAACAATGAGGAGATGTGAGTCCTTGTTTTTTCATGGTGTCACCAAACCAAGATTTCCACTTAGATATAAGTTTGGCTTAATCCAGTCCTCTGGCCGATGTAATGCACATGTTGAATTTACCTCCTGGAAATTATGAGCGTTTGTTTATTTACATGCATTTTAGCTATCTAGACCAATGTGTTGATTTATTTCTGAGAGTGAAAATCGCAGAGGGCAGAGTTCTAGTTGTTGTGAGCTGCTTGTGGCAGGGATGTGACCTCAGTGTGAGTGGAGCCACTTGTCATTTGTGTGCTGTAAATGGCAGCAATGTTTTTCTTCCACTGGATTTCACTACAGTTCTGATTGCAAGAGTGAGTGTATTTGGTTGTTCCAAGTCAGACAACAAGGTCTGATGTTTGAGATGGATTCCAGTTGACCAGTGACAAATGCTGACACATGAGGACTTTATCAGTTTAGGGGAGAATAATATTTATCCTACAACACAGGAGTTAGGAAGAAGGGTGCATCAGAATCATAACTGGAGTTGTCATGAAATCTTTTCCACTCAGTTAAGTAGGCTTTTCCTGTGTTCACGAGTCTGTGTGTGTGTGTGTGTGTGTGTGTGCGTGCGCGCGCACATGTGTACACATGTATACACAAGAATGTGATGTTCAAAATACAACCAGAGGTGTATTTGTTTTTCAGGGAAAGGCTGGAATATCAAAGAGAGGAAACAGACCACAGTCAAATCTCACCCAGCTGTCTTCCAGCTCCCTCAGCCTTGCTCCTTGTGTTGCTTCTACTCTTGAATCTGTCTGTCTAAGCCTGCCTTAAACACCTTCTTCTCCCTGTTGTTTCACATCCAGGTTAAGATTAAAGGCATAGGCTGCTGCTATTTGGTAGTCATCCTTGAACTCACAAGATCTCTGTCTCTGGAGTTATGGGATTAAAGGCATGGCACCACCACCGCCTGCCTGGGAACCTGAAATTCCCTCTGTAAACCAAGCTGGCCTCAACCTCAGATCTGTTGAGATTAAAGGTGTGAGTTACCACTGTCTGATCCTCTTGGATTGACTGTGGGTGGATTTCTTCTCTGATATTCCAGATTGGTTTTATTAAATATATAACATATCACCACACAACTGTTGTTTGAAGTGACATAGATCTTCAATCTAGGTTTTATACAATATAAAACCTGAACGTCATCCATCTTCATTTGGCTTTTACCCCAATCAGATTGCAAACAAACTGTGATGAGTCTTGCAAACAGATACTTACCCACCTCCTTCTGTGTGTGTGTGTGTGTGTGTGTGTGTGTGTGTGTGTGTGTGTGTGTGTATTACTGTGACTAAATGCCTGAGGATTGAAAATTCTATTTAAGAATGTCACACTTCAGGACATTCAAAGGTGTGTGTGTGTGTGTGTGTGTGTGTGTGTGTGTGTGTGTGTGTGACACCGGCATCAACTCAGCTCCAAAGCATTGACTACTAGATGATTCTGGAGGCAAATGTGGGTCAAGTTTTTATGCTATCTCATGTTGTCAGATTCTCCCAGCATCATTCAGGCAGCACCAACCTTGGTGCCCTGGCAGTTGTTTAGAATGTAAACTTCACAAGAAACTGCAACCCTGTGTACTGAAGGCTGTGTTTACTTCTCAGATATAGCAAATGCTTACAGCATTGCTAATATTTCCTGTGGTCTTTATGGCTTTCTTCTCATGGTTTATTCTAATACTAATATCATTCTACTTCCAATTTTTGCAGGTACTGCTGAAACATTTTGTTATTTCTGTATAGACTTAAGTACCAATTTGTAAATTCCATATAAAGTTCTGGAGTAATTGTATGAGGATTAAGCTGAATTAAACTTCAGATGCATTTTGTTGTTGCTGTTCTGTTCTGTCCTTTTTGGGCAGAGGTGAATTTCTTAGGTACTATCAACTTTTATTTTTGGACCTAAGTGCTTCCTTGGTTTAGAACGTGCTAAGTAGAAAAGGCTGGGTGGCAAGCAAACCTAGGAATCCGCCTCTCTTCACCGTTCAGCAATCACAGAACATGTTACCATACTGCTATTCCTCTCATCCTTCTTCTTCAATTTGGGTTATAGGGAACCAAACTCACATTGTATACTGAGATTTCTCTCAAACTCGAGAATCCTTTTGTCTTTTATTCTTTTGTTTGTGAATATTCATGTACGTGTGTGTTCTATTTGTGTGTATGTGTGATATATTCATGTGGGGAATGTAATGTGTGTGTTTATGATATATGTGTATCTGTGTGGTATATGCATGTGTATAGATTTGACTGTGAGCTATGTGTGTGTTATATGCATGTGTCTGAAAGTACTTATCTACATATGTACTTGTAGAAGCTGGAGGTTGATTTAGGATGCCTTCCTTCATCACTTTCTACCCTATTTTTTGAGCTAGAATTTCTTACTGAATGTGGGGTTTATTGTTTCACCTGGACTACTAACCTAGCCAGTGGGCCCCTGAGATCTGCCTGTCTTTAGCCCTGTCCAACACTGGAGGTACAGATGCACTTCACCACTCCTGGCTTTTCACATGGGTGCTGGCAATCTAAACTCACACTTGGATAGCAAACACTTCACCTGCTGACGCACTTTCCCAACATCCTGGACATTTTGAAATATCTGAATGAAGAAGATCAGTTGATAGAATTCTCTCTGGATTGACTATTAATCAGAGTTGGAAGGGAAATACTTCTCTTTACTGTCTATCTGGGGTTCTGGTTGAGGGCAGTCAGGCACAAACCTTTGATTATCCAACTAGAGTTAATTATGTGGCTCTTGTAATCTAATTAACTTCATAGGACTACAGATGCGACTTCAGGACTCCAGGATATAGTGCTAATAACAATATGGCCAAATATGGAAACAAATGCTAAGGTATGATGAATAAAATGTATTTTTGTGAGATGAATGGCATCTGTGAGTTAAAATTTTTGAAGATTTTTTTATTTTTTGTGTATTGAGTATTTTGCTTTTATGAGTATATGTAAACAACCTGTGTGCCGGATGCCTTCAGAGATCAGAAGAGGGCACTGGATTCCCTGGAACTGGAGTTACAGATGATTATAGGTTGACATGTGGGTTCTGGGAACTGACTGTAGGTTCTCTGGATAAACAACAAATGCTCTTGGCTCCTGAGCCATCTCCCTGATACCTAGGACTTAAATTTTGTTTTCTCTGGATTTTTTTTCCATTTTCCATTGGCAGGAATTAAAACCGTATTTCCACCCACGTTAGAGTAGAACACTAACTCCAAGCTATACCCCTAGGTTTTGGTTGAGTTTTAAGTTGTAATTATCCTTTTGCAATATTTATCTGTGCCTGCATGACATAAAGGCTATTTTGCCAGAAATGCATATTATGATTAAATAGATAAAAGAGTACAACCTTGTTCCAAGTAGGCAGTAAACCACATGAGAAAATGATCAATACTGTTGAACAACCTTATCCCTAATGACGTGTGGCATGTGCAATTTTTTGTGTAGCTAGCATCTTAGGGTACCTGCAATGTAAAGACAGTTTTAGTTTAATTTTTTTCTTAACAATGGGTAAAATGACATATTGAATGCACTGTCCAAATGGTTTACATGTATTCACCATTTTAGTAACATGCAGTTCTTCACCTTTCAGTCATGGTTCTGCAAAACCCCTCAGTGACAGACTGAAGAAATGGAAATGCTGATGACAGAGGAAACAAGAAACGGGACAGCCATCCAGGAGTTTATCCTTGAGGGGTTCCCTGCAGCCGAGCACCTGAGGATCCTTCTTTTCCTAGTGCACTTGCTGGCCTACCTGGCTTCCCTCACGGGCAACATGCTCATAATTACCGTCACGTGCGGGGACCGCCGCTTACAGACACCCATGTACTTTTTTCTCAGCAGTTTTGCCTTCATCGAGGATTGTTTAATAACAACCGTAATCCCCCAGATGCTAGCCATTTTCCTTTTAGGAAGGCAAAAAATTTCCTTTGTAGCCTGCTTCACACAAGCCTTTGCCTCTCTTTTTTTGGGGGCGACTGTTTTTTTCCTTCTGGCTGTGTTATCCCTGGACCGGTATCTGGCCATCTGCAAACCACTGCATTATCCCACCATCATGAGCCCAAGGATGTGTTTCTTTCTCATTACTGTCTGTTTGGTTCTGGGATTCCTCTTCATGGCTGTTCCAGTTGTGATGCTTTCCCAGTCATTTTACTTCGGCCCCAATGTCATTCCTCACTTTTTCTGTGATTTTGAACCACTGGCAAGTCTCTCCTGTTCAGAAACCAGGTCTATTGAAATGCTGTTTTTTAACCTTGCTGCAATTGTGCTTTTTACTTCCTTTCTGATAGCCATCTTTGCATACAGCAATATAGTAGTCACAATAGTGCATCTCCCTTCAGCCCGCGAGCGACAGAGGGCTTTCTCCACCTGCTCCTCTCATCTCATGGTTCTCTCGCTGATGTATGGCAGCTGTGTGTTTATATACCTGAAGCCTAAGCAGTCAGGTAGGCTGGACACCAACAAAGAGGCTGCTCTCGTGAACACAGTGGTGACACCGCTTCTGAACCCTGTCATCTACACCCTGCGCAACAAGCAGGTCCACCAGGCTCTCAGGGATGCACTGTCCAGGGTCAAACTGCACAGATATCACAGGAAGAATACACCTTCCCCTTGATTTAATCTCATTCCATTTTATGTAAATATTCTATATAAATCATCTGGTATGTTATTTCTTTCAAATTCTGCCTGTTCTTAGGATGATGGCTGCCTTATCAAGTAATTCCATCTGATGGCTTCAATAATTTTGTGATGGAAATCATTCTATATCTGCTCTGGTGGCAATTAAAACCAAAGCCTCATACATATTATGTAGGTGTTACATTTTCAACAAAGTGTCCTTAATTATTCATGCATTTATTTGATATATGTTGCATGGTGATATGTTATATATTTAATAAAAAAAAACCAGTCTGGAATATCAGAGAAGAGATCCACCCATAGTCAATCCAGGAGTGATAACTCACATCTTTAATCCCAACATGGAGAAAGACCTTGGGAGTGGTGACCTATGCTTTTAATTCTAGTATTTCTGCATTCGAGGCCAGCTTTGTTTACAGAGGGAGTTCCAGGCAGTAGTGGTGCCTTGCCTTTAATCTCATAACTTCAGAGACAGAGATCTTGCTCTGTTTCTGTGAGTTCAAGGCTAACTACCAAATAGTAGTAGCTCATACCTTTAATCTTAACCTGGATGTGAAACAACTGGGCTAAGAAGGTATGTAAGGTGGGTGTGGAAAAACAGATTCATGCAGTAGAAGTGACAAGAAGCAGAGAAGCAAAGCTGAGGAAGCTGGAAGATAGCTGGGTGAGACTTGACTGTGGTCTGTTTCCTCTTTTTGATATTCCAGCCTTTCCCTGATTTCCAGCTTTGCGTTTTCTTTATTACAACCAGAATTCATGCTACAGTGTTGGGTCTGGAAAGCCATGTTTTTTTTTGCATTCTCCTGTAGTGATGGTGAAGCAAAGAAAGGCTATGAAGATAAGGTTGGGAATGGAGAATTAAATTCATGAATTCCAAGAATATAAAATGTATCTAACAACTAATTTATGTGTCCATCATACTAAAATTTGAATGTTGCATGAGCCCTTGTTATGCTCTGGTCTTGAGACCCCCGAAGAGATCACCAGAGACATGAACTCTTTGAAATACAAAAGCAAGGTCTACTGTTAGCAGTATAAACTGAGGCAGGGACCTTGTCAAGCAGCCTGACACAGCAGAGGCCAGAGGAGGTACCAGCCCCTCTATAAGCTCAGTTTTTAAAGGCTAAAACCATACCAAAAAGTTACATCAATTAGGGGTCTCAGTATGGGTACAATTCTGTTTGGCTCATTTTTTTTGGGGGGGAGAACTTTCCAGAATTTCCACAGCTGATGTAATAGCAGCAGGGGAACAGCCAAGTCCCTGAGCACAGAACTGAGACATGAAAGGTGAAGAGGTGATGACTGGCATCATAACACTGTGACCTCACAAGAGCAGCCAATCCTCTGAACACATAGCTGATTAAGAGCTCTCAGACCAACAACTCACTAAGAGCCAACCAGGAACTAACCAAGAGTAAATTGGGGAAACAATGGGCAGATGGCAGTGAAAGAATACATAAAACAATACAAAGATCAACAAGACACCACCAGAAAAAGCAAGTGGTTTTATAGCTTCAAGACCTAAACATAAAAATGAAGAGGGAACAGAAGGAAACATCCTTAAAAACAGCTTTATGAAACTAATAGAAGCCTTAAAAGAGGATATAAAAGACTCTCTTAAAGAAATAGAAGAAAATACAAACAGAATATTAGAAGAGATGAACAAAGCCTTTGAAGACAATAAAGAAAACCAAGAAAAAGAAAACAAACAGGTTAAAGAAATTTACCAAGAATTAAAAACTGAAATAGAAGCAATAAAGAAGGCACAAATCAAGATAAAACTAGAAATAGAAAATCTTAAAAAACAACCTGGAACCACAGATTCAAGCATAACCAACAGAATCCAAGAGATGGTAGAGAGAATCTCTAGGGTGGAAGGCTCAATAATGGTAATAGATAAATTAGTTAAAGAAAACACTAAAACCAAAAAAGTCATAACACAAAATGTCTAGGAAATTTGGGACACTATGAAAAGACCAAACCTGAGAATAACTGGAATTGAAGAAGGAGAAGAGTACTATCTCAAAGGCACAGAAAATATATTTAACAAAATCACAGAAGAACACTTCCCCAACCTAAAGAAGGAAATGCCTATAAAAATACAGGAAGCCTACAGAACACCAAATAGACTAGACACATAAAAAAAGTCTGCTCGCCATATAATAATCAAGCCTCTAAACCTACAGAACAAAGAAAAAATACTAAGAGCTGCAAAGGAAAAAGGTCAAATCATCTATAAGGCAGACCCATCAGAATAACACCAGACTATTCAATGAAAACTATGAAAGCAAGAAGGTCCTTGTCAGACATTATACAAACACTAAAAGTGCATGGATGCCAACCTAGACTGCTTTACCCAGCAAAACTGTCAATCAACATTGATGGAGTAAACAAGATATTTCATGACATAACCAGATCTAAACAATACTTAACCACAAATCCCCCCCTACAAAAAAGCCCTAGAAGGAAAATTCCAACCCAAGGAAACCAGAAACACCCATGTAATCACAGACAATTGATAAGCCCACAGAAGAACACCCCCCCAAAAAAGGAAATACAAACTACTACCAAATGATGGGAAATATTGATCATTGGTCATTACTATTCCTTAATATCAATGGACTCAACTAACTTATGAAAAGACACACCCTAACACGATGGATACAAGAACAGAAACCATCCTTCTGCTGCATACAAGAATCGCAGCTCAACTTTAAAGACAGACACAGGCTCAGAGTAAAGGGTTGGGAAAAGACTTTCCAATCAGATGGCCCTAAGAAACAAGCTGGTCTAGTCATTCTAATATCTAACAAAATAGACTTTAACCTAAAAACATTAAAAAGAGACCAGGAAGGTCACTGTTTATTCATCTCAGAAAAAATTCACCAAGACAAAATCTCAATCCTGAATATCTATGCCTCTAACACAAGGACACCTACATATGTTAAAGAAACACTTCTAAAGCTTAAATCCCATATCAAACCTGACACACTAATAGTGGGAGACTTCAATACCCCACTTTCACCCTTGGATAGTTCAACCAGACAGAAACTCAACAGAGAAATAAGGGATCTAGCAGAAGTTATGAACCAAAGGGACTTAGTAGATACATAACAAACCCTCTACCCAAACAAAAAGAAACATACATATTTTTTAGCACCCTATGGAACATTCTCTAAAATTGACCACATACTAGGCCATAAAGCAAATATCAACAGATACCAAAAAAATGGGTATAAGTCCTTGTACTATCTCAGATCACCACAGTCTAAAGTTAGAGTTTAACAACATCAAGAATCACAGAAAGCCTATCAGCTCATGGAAACTAAACATCACTCAACTGAACCACCTCTGGGTCAAGGAAGAAATTAAGAAATCAAAGACTTCCTAGAATTGAGTGAAAACGAATCTACAACATACCCAAACTTATGGGACACAATGAAAGCAGTCTGAAGAGGAAAATTCATAGCACTAGATGCCTACATGAAAAACCTAGAGAAATCTAATACAAGAGACCTAACAGCACATGTGAAAGCCTTAGAACAATTAGAAGCGAACTCACCTAGAAGGAGTAGACTGCAGAAAATAACCTTAAAGCTGAAATCATCACAACTGAAACAAAAAGAACAATAAAAGAATCAATGAATCAAAGAGTTGATTCTTTAAGAAAGTCAACAAGATAGAGAAACCCTTATCCAATCTAACCAAAAGCAGAGAAGAGAGAGGGTATCCTGTTGTAATAAGTTTTCCCCGGCCCATTTTGGGTCCGGGGAGGTTTGTCACCTGGTGCGTGCCGCGGCTTTTGTCCCCCAAAGAAATGAATCTGACACTTATGTACTAAGCATTATTGGGTCAGTGGGACCATGGGACTGCCTGCTGCCTGCCCAGGGAGGGGATGGGGAGTTGTGGAGAAGAAAGAATGACCTGATGTGGCAGGAGGGGGAAGGGACCTTGAATAAGGATATACAAGGATAGAAAGTGTGACTTCTTCGTTAATAATAATAATAATAAATAAATAAAAATAAATTATGCTCCAGTAAGTAAATGAGCAGCATGAATGTGTGGTTTTGTAAATGGGGAGATCATAAGAGTGGGTATGAATCTGAGAGGTCTGATATCTGAGTTTGATGGGGTCCATGATGTAAAAACAGCAAATAATATATATATATTATGTGATATATATATATATGTGAGAAATAAATATTGAGTCCACAGAGGTAAATTCAACTTTACAATAATGACAGAGTGTAAGTAGATTAAGGCCCCATTTTTTTAAAAAGAGATTTTTATCTATCATTGATTATGACATAAAACTTAAGGACATAGAGACAACCTGAATTTTAAAACTGCAAAATTTCAAGATAAAAAAGTTAATGATACTGAAATAATGCAAGTAGACTGATAACTGAAGACACAGTGGATATCCATGTGTGGTAGACCATCGTAGTTTTAAAGTATAGGAAAAACTGGAATCACTAAGTAAGGTAATAAGGAACACACAGCTCTGGTTGAAAATTCTAACATCATTGTTTCAGTGATTAATGGGAAAATAATAGTTAAGTGTTCAGCCTTATACAAGTCTGTCAGTGAACACATTGGGTTTGATTAATTATTGTAGCTTTTTTTTTTTTAGCTTGCATTTGTAGTATGCACTGCTTGCGTGAACACATGGGGATTTGATCATGAGAGAATTTCTTCTGCCATGTAAATTCCGTCTCTGCTGTCCTGTGTGAATGTGTGGCTAGGTTGTTCACTATTTCTTCCTACTCTCAACATTCATTTCTTGTTCTGAACATTAGATTTGATACATTTCATTCTATGATTTTAAAAATATTGTATATGCCCTTAACCTTGTTTTTCCTTGCTCCTTCTTGTATACCAGCATTTGCAAGTTTTGTCATTTTGTAGGGTTCCATATCACCTGCATGTTGAATTCTTGGTTTCTTTTCTTGAGATTTAACATTTTCTTTGAACATTCTTCTATCTTGTTCTTGAGATTAGAATTTTTCTTGTCCACATGATTTAATCTGTTTGAGATACTTTCCTCTGAGCATATTGTTGAACATCATGAATTTTTCATGTGTTATTATACTTAGGATATATTTTTTTGAGATTCCAACCCCTTATTAAAGTTTCATTTCATATCTTGAATTGTATTTATTATTCCATTGCACTGTTTGAATCTTTGTTATAATTGTTTAGGCATTTGTTTATATCCTATTTGAATTTCTTGAACATATTTATAATTGTTTTGAAATCATTGTCCTGTGCATGAAGTTTATAAGTTAATTTTTTCAGACAGCAGTGCATTAGAATTACTAATATCTGAAGGAGTCACATTGTCTTAATTATTCATTCTATTTGACTTTTGTGATATGATCTAGGCATCTGGAATTAGGTCTTTGACACTCATTCTTGTTCAGTTATCTGGTCTCTTTTTTTTCTGAGTGGTCATTTGGACACTTTGTTTGGTATTATGCCCAAGCTGTCAAATTGTGGGCTAATTGAATGATGCTTGGCATTAAATCTAGAGGCTACCCATTTTTGTTTTTGATTGGAAGTCTGAAGCAGCCTCAGTGGTGGCAGTCCTGGTCAGACTCCTGGTGGTGCAGATGTCTGGCTAGATGGTGAGTGTGGCAACTAGCAGGCAGGCAGAATAGGGAGAGTATTGGTGACCAGAATAGTGATTGTCTTTTCTGGTAGAAAGTTGCAAGGGGTCAGTGCCTGGCTGGGTTGTAGTGGGGTGAATGGCAGGCAGGTTGGTAGGGGAATTATGCAGATAATTACAAGCTCTTTTGAATGGAAGCCTCATGTTTTAAGTGCCATGTGGGCATCTTAATCTTAAGTTAATTTTTCTCATTATCTTTCCAATTCTCTGATACTTTTCTTTATTTCATTCTCTCACCATCATTATTTTAACTTTTATTAAATTTTAAGCATAGTTTATTCTATATTTTTGCCATTGCTTTTTCTGTTGTGAGTGATGTAATAATTGGATTTAATTGACTTTTATGTCCTTATTTCTAGCAGCATGTTTTTTTATGAGATCAAGTGCATTGGATTCTGGTGCATCTATATTTAGGACAGTAATGTTTTTGTGGTTAATTGCTCCCTTGGGTAGAGTGAAGTGTCCCTCTTTATCTCTTTGATTAGTTTTAAAGTTTATTTTGTAAGATATTATGCTACCAATGACTGATTTTTTGTCCTATGGAGATCTTTTGTCCATCCATTTATCTTAAGACAAAGCTTATCTTTAAAGCTAAGGTGATTTTTTTATTTTTATTTTTTTGTAGACAGCAGAAAGATGTATTTCATTTCTTAACTTATCAGCCAGTCTGTGTGTTTTGATTTGGAAGATTGAGGCTTTGATGCATAAATTTAATATTGAAAGATGTGCATTTATTACAACCATTTGTTTCTTTTTTTTCTTTCAGTTTTTGTTCTGAGTTGTACTTTTTGTTTCATTCATTATAACTTCATTTTTCCTTATGGGTTCTTGTTTTCTTGTTTGTTCTTCTCTTCAGGCCACAGTATTGCTTCCAATATTCTCCTCAGAACTCATTTGTTGAATATGAATATTTTAAGATTGTTTGTATCATGGGAAAGTTTGGTTTTTTTTCTTCCTTCAACCATGGCTGGTAGTTTTGCTAAGTGTATAGTCTGTGTTAGAAGTTGTGCTCTTTTAGAACACAGAGTATCCACATACTGCCCATGTCAATGGACAAGTTGCCTGTCCTTGGAGAGCCTAGCTCCTTTTCCTGGTGGAGCTTCGAGGGGAGGGATCAGACTGTTTCTGTGCATGGGCTGACACTTCAGTGCACATTTCCTTCAGAGGAACACTTAACCCAGTCTTGATATTAGGATGAGGAAATCGAACTTGCCTGGAGTGGATGTGCCATGCTAAGCTGATCTATCTTGGGACTTCTTGCCCTTTTTGAGGAGGGAATGGGGGGATGGAGAGGAGGGAGGCTGAAGGGTGACTGGGAGGGATTGAGAGGTGGGAAGGAAGGGGGAGCAAAGGGATACATGGATACAACTTTATTTTATAAATAAAAAAAAGAACATGGAGTATATGGTTCCAGGCTCTTCTGGCTTTTGAAATTTCCATTGAACAATTAGCTGTTATTCTGGTGTTTTTTTTTTTTGTGACTTGTGCTTTTTCTCTGGGAGTTTTCAATGCTTCTTCTTTGTTCTGTATATTTAATGTTTTTACCGAGATATGTTGTGGGTTTTTGTTTACTGATATTGTATATTAGGTGACTGTGTTCTTGTATCT
Organism: Sigmodon hispidus; assembly: GCA_004025045.1. Taxonomy (NCBI): domain Eukaryota; kingdom Metazoa; phylum Chordata; class Mammalia; order Rodentia; family Cricetidae; genus Sigmodon; species Sigmodon hispidus. The sequence goes on from PVIH01016542.1 coordinate 31,112, forward strand.
ATATGGATGTCTTTTCTTAGTGTGGGGACATTTCTTTACTATTATCTTATTGAATATCAGGTGTCTGCCATTGGCCTGGAATTCTTCTTCCTCACCTACACCTACAGTTCCAAGACTTGGACTTTCCTGTATACTCCTTCCCCATGGATTTACTTATTTTTTCATATTGTTGTTTATGTGGTCTAATTCTCCTCCTATATCTTTGACTCCTAAGATTCTTCTACTTGATCCATTCAACGTATAAGGCACTCCCTTGAGTCTTCTGATTGGCCCACTGACTTTCCGGTTCCGTTCTAGTTTCAGCTTGAGTTTTCCAATATTTCCACCTCTACTGAATTTAGTTTTCAAATATCAAATTGTCATAGTCATTTTGTTCATGTGTATATTTGTATTTTCTTGGTCATCCCTTGGATGTTTATTGTTATACAAAGTAATGAGTGTGACACAGAAAACCAGTAGAATCAATGATAAGAGCTGCCATTCTCAGGATACAGAAAAAGGCTTTGAACAATGGCTCATTAGTCATTTATAATACAAGTGTGGAGAAGCTAGAGAGTGAAGCACATACTTAGACACACTGAAGGTGACTGTACAGCTAACTGTGTGAGGGATGGAATTTTCTTTGAAATATTCTTACATTTATTATATTTGTGCATGTGTGTATGTGTTGAAGCACATGCCACATACCTGTGTATAGGTCAGAGGGTAACTCACAGGCATCAGGTTGTTCCTTTCATGTGAGTCCTGGAGATTAAATTCAGATTGTCAAGCTTAGAGGCTCGTGCCTCAATGTGATGAGCCATCTAAAATCAGAAAGGAGACAACATGTTCAGGTTTGGGTTTTTTTTGGGGGGGTATAATGCTTAAAATATTATTCAAATAACAATAATGAAGTAATATGAAGCAATTGTAAAGATACAAGTAAAAATGTTCTGATTAAATAAAAATCTGTATTTGCAGATTACATGATTCTATATCTAATAGATCCTAAAACTAAACAAGCAAATTCTTAGAACAGATAAACCACTTTAGCAAAGAAGATAAGCAGGGGATGTACTCACTCATTAGTGGACTCTAAACAAACAAACAAACAAACAAACAAGAAAAAGAGCAAAGCATGCCCAAGCTGCAAACCACAACCACTGAACAGCTTGGGATCTGAAACACCTTGGACTGACTCCTTGGATCCCACTCCCCCTAGAGGAACACCTGACTCACTCTTGAGGGAGGGTAGAGAAAACTGGATCTGCCAGGAGTGGAGTCTGAACTAAGCAATATTGGGACAGTGGGACCTTGGGACTGCCTGCCGCCTGCCCAGGGGGGAATGGGGAGTTGTGGAGAAGAGAGAATGACCTGATGTGGTGGGAGGGAGAAGAGACCTTGAATAAGGATATACAAGGATAGAAAATGTGACTTCTTTGTTCATAGTAATAAAATAATAAAAAAAAAGAAAATGAAATTACTAGGAACAAGTTTAGCCTTGTTAGAGGGGATAATTTTTTCATGCACATTCTTTCATTTGATTTATTAATATATTCATCCATTACTATAGAAAAAAAAGAAGTCAGACACAAAATGAACATGTAATAGCAGTAGCTTTTCTATCCCTCAGTAATAACACAGAGACAGAAAACATGAAAAATGCCATTCGCAATAGCAATACACTACCTATCAATAAACTTAATGGGGTAAGAGCATCTATGGGAAAACATCAAGACTACTCATACTCCCGAGTCAGTCAAACTAATATTGTGAAAACTTCTATATTACAAAAAAATCTAAAAATTCACACCATCCTTATAAAAAAAATTCCACTGACATTCTCACAAAAGTTAAAAGCTACCTTCCAATTAATACAAAGAAACAAATGACCTGAAAAGGCTGAAAACATTTCTGAGCCAAAAGAATAATGTTTGGGACACCAGAGTAGTGATTTTAAATTATACTTCAGAACAATAACAGTAAAAACAGCACAGCACAAGCACAGATTATACACATAACCCAATGAAATAGAATAGATAATCCTAAAATCTCAAAAGAAGAAACACAAGTGACCAATAAACATATAAAAACAACTTCCAATATCCTTACCATCAGCATATTAACCAAAACCAGGTGGGACATCCATGTTACTCAAGTTATATTGGCAGTGACCAAATAGACAACAAATTTTGGTGAGAATTTTGAGAGGACACCGCCTTTGTGACACTCTTGGTGGGAATTTGAATATTGCATCTGGTAAATAACCAAGTATGGGATTTCCTGAAAAGGTTGGGTTTGATGACTCACAACTACAATCCCAGCACTTGATAGGCTGAATGAAGAAGGAATATTTCTGTGTGTTCAAGGCCATCCTGGGCTACAGAGTAAGACCCATTCTTCTAAAACAAAAAACCAAACCAAACCAAACCAAACCAAAACAAAAAATCCCTTATAGGAACAGAACTATCAGATGATCCAGCCGTACCACTCTGAAGCTACAATCCTGAAGAGACCCCAGGTTCACTTCTCAGAATCCACATGGCAGATCACAACCATCTCCACCTACAGTTCCAGGGGGCGCTGCCTCCATCTTCTGTCATCTAAAGGTAACAGGATTACACAAGGTTCACATATATACATGTAGGCAAACACTACACATAAAATAGAATTAAGTAAATCTTTGAAAACGTGGTAAGCCATGCTCACTATAATTCTGTTTCCTCATTTACGTAATTTTGGGAGCCAGGGAAAATATACCTCTAAAGACTTTCACAGAGGACCCTGAAGATAATTGAGAATGATGCCAGAAGGTGTGCAATGGAATGTTAATTATAATATTCTCCTGAAATTTTCTATTTTTAACAACAAACAATGAAATGCCTCCTGGGATTGTGTTGTTTTATTTTTTGAACCCTTTCTCATGTTCCTCCAATGAATGTCCTAGAGGCTTGTTTTTTGTGCCTGGTGTGACTTCACCCATGATAGTAAACAATCCTGTAGCAGTAGAGCATATGAATCTATAAATGTATTCTCATTTATGACTGCAATTATTTTCACCTGTACAAAACGGCCTTCCAGAACTAGTTGACAAGAAAATAGCTACTAGCCTCTATTGAACAAGAAGATTTGACTTTTATTTTCCTCAATTTCTTTGAATGGATGTACAACTAGGAAGGTATGATATTCATGTTAATCTGTATCTTCAGGTCTAATATAATGTTAATACACTTTGTGAAATGAATGTGCTGTTATGTCCCAAGGAATAGGCAGCAATTCTATAGAATGGATATTTAGACATCTCTTTATTTCTTAAAAATAAGTAATCTTAAAATTTTCCTGTCTTGAAATTTAAAGCATGCATTATTTGTTTTGAAGGTCAAAGATATCCAGCTCTTAATTAAGAATGTTCTTTTATTTTTTCTTTTTCCTAGGAGAAAGATTTTGCTTTGTTGGAAGAATAAAGATTTAACTAAAGCATCTCTTTAATGGGAGCTGCTTCCTGGTAAGTATGTGGCCATAGGGAGAATGTGAAATTTGAAATAGATTGATTATTAAGCTAGTACTGTGGTTCCTGCAAAGTTAAAGGCATAGATCTGAGTAGTCAAGAAATTAACCCAAACTAACTAGTGTTTTTCACTAAAGTACGAGTTTCCGTCAAATGCCCAGACAGTTCCCCGTAGAGCAGTTGCACATCATTCTGCCTTCTCCTGGGCAATGACTTTTAAAATATTAATGTGCCTTTAGTTGGTGATTTTAATCCCAGCCTAATCTTTTACTAACAGTGTTCACAGGAAAGAAGGATCTTGAAATAATTGTGAAGGATATCAGAATCAGACACTTCCATTCTGAAAGGACAGCAGAAGGTACAGGACACATCATCTTTTTCTTCTGTGTGCCTGAACAAAACACCATTGAGCTATTTTGCCATGTTCATGCATAGTTCCTCTTAACCTTATTGTACAGATGTGAGAATCTTACAGTAGCAAGCATTTGTGCTCCTTCTGAGAATCGGGAAATAACTCATTCTAAACTAACTTTGTTTAAGAAAGGGATTGCTGATCTTATTTGCATTATCACCCTTGATAAGTCATGCTTATGATTTTTTATCTTCTTTATAGTTATTGTTAACTTATCAGCATTTTAAATTCATTTTACTGTTTTTCTTGATAAATACAAAATAAATAAAGAAGAAAAAAAGAAAGGGATTGCTGGAGCATAACTTTTTTTATTACTATTTCTAGAGGTTACAATCAGCACATAAGAGGGTTCATACCATACAAGTCTGCAGTCTGGAATCTAACACTGTTTTCTGTAGGGTGACACAATGTTCTATGATACTTGTATGTTTCATCTTCCAAAGTATGATTTTTGGTTTTTATTCTTTACCTTATGTGATATTGTCCAAAGATAACATTTTTAAAAATACATATACATATACAAAACTAAACTATACACTTCCCATTTGTATTTTAGAAATGAGAAAAGAAAAAATAATTTACAGTAAAATATATTAAAATTAATATGTTACTCCTTAGAGTAATAATGGCAACAACTGTTTTTGAACATTTAAAAACTTGACAAGTTCTTTTGTCATAAAATACACCCAGACCAGTTTCTCTTCCCTCAGTTCCTCCAAGTGCTCCCCATCTCCCCTTCCCCCACATCAGCTCCTCTTCTGTTTCCCTTCAGAAAAGAGCAGGCTGCCAAGAGACAACAGCCATACCCAACAAAACAAGAAACAATAAGACAAGGCAAAAGCCCTCATAATGAGTCTGGACAAGGCAGTCCACCAGGAGGAAAAGAGTCCCAAGAGCAGGCAAAGAGTCAGAGACACACTGATCCCACTGTTGGAAGTCCCACAAAACACCATGCTAATTTCCATATCATACACAGAGAACTTGGTGCAGACCCCTGCAGGACCCTTGCTTAGGGCAAACAACTTTAAAAGCAGTGGCTACCAATTAGATTATTTATTTTTTGGTGACTGCAGATTTGCCTAATAGACCAAGGAGGGCTGACGGCCAACGAATCAGGAGTAATGATGGAGACAAAGAATGAGACAACGGTCCTGGAGTTTGTGCTGGAGGAGTTCCATGTGGCTCGGCACCTGGGCAAGGTCCTCTTTCTGGTGCACCTGCTGCTCTATCTGGCCTCAGTCTTGGGAAACACACTCATAATCGCCATCACCTGGATTGATACTCGTCTGCAGACCCCTATGTACTTCTTCCTCAGAAGTTTCTCCTTCTGCGAATGCTGCTTCATCTCCACTGTGATCCCCAAACTGCTGTCTATCTTTCTTTTTGGAGACAGAGGAATTCATTTCACTCCTTGTATCATACAAGCTTTTTTCTTTTTGTTTCTTGGGTCAACAATTTTCTTCCACATGGCTGTGATGTCCTTGGATCGCTACCTGGCTATTTGCAAGCCTCTGCACTACCCGACCATCATGAACCCCAGGGTCTGTTTCCTTCTGGTTTTCTTCAGCTATGCGCTTTCCTTTATCCTAATAACTGGTATAATTCTGAAGCTTTCCTGGTTGTCTTTCTGTGGCTCCAGGATTATCCCCCATTTCTTCTGTGACCTTGCCTCCTTAGTTCATCTCTCCTGTTCAGACACCGAATCTCTGGAAAGAATGACTTTTGGTGTCGCTTTACTTGTTCTTTTTACATCTTTCTTTGCAGCTGTATTTGCCTACAGCAACATTCTAATCTCAATCATGCATCTCCCGTCGGCCAAGGACCGACAGAAAGCTTTCTCCACCTGCTCATCCCACCTCATCGTCCTCTCTCTGATGTACAGTAGCTGTGTGTTTATATATGCGAAACCGAAGCAAACAAGTAGGTTGGAATCCAACAGAGAGGCTGCTCTCGTGAACACAGTGGTGACACCGCTTCTGAACCCTGTCATCTACACCCTGCGCAACAAGCAGGTCCACCAGGCTCTCAGGGATGCACTGACCAGGGTGAATTTACAGAAATAGTATCACCTGTTTCAGAAGGTGAGTTTTCTGATTCATCTAACTGAAGCTCCTTCCTCCCCCTTGGAAACTCCCTCTATAAAATGTCTTTATGGTGATCTAGATTATGCTAATTTTGCTAGGTTCCTGCTCCCCTTATCTTGTCCTTTACAACTTGAAATAAAATATTCATCACATTGTGCTGAAAATTTCTTCCTTCATTTCTATTCATTGGCTTTTTATTAATTCAACCCGTATAGCATTTACAGAGAGCCGAACAAATATTCATCAAACAATTGCCTTCTTCACATTTGTGAGCATTATGTCTGTAGGTTGCATGGATAGTATGCAATTATTATGTTACTTTCATACAGGTCTTAAACATCCATGGATTTTGTTATTTATGGAGTTTCTGGAAACGGTTGGAAGGATGTTGACAGATAAGATTCACACTAAGTCATTAAGTTAAAATAAGTTACCAGTCAGATTCAATATTTAATGTGTATGATACATTGTTTTCCTTACATTTTCTGATACTTAAGGACAAATATATAATTTTTTTCTTTACCACTTTTTTTCTAAAGTCAACATATAAAACCTCAGAAAAAATTGTTTGAAACAAATTAATAGTAAACATTTATTTTTCTCTTTGGATCCATTTATTTTAGAGACAGAAATAGTTTAGTGTAACTCTGGGTGCTTGATATGCATACTTTAAATTTATCATCATCTATATGCATTATGTATTATTAATATTTTGCTTTAATAGGTTTTTGAAACAAATTGCAAAGCCTCTTAGCATATATACATATATATATACATATATATATATATTTAGAATTTAGATTGCAGTGGCCTGTACCAATTAGGTTGCTAGGAGATGGTCCCATACCAGTTTCTATTCTCATGTAAGAGTCTGCTAGTGATGTTTTGGGTTAAGTCAAATTCTGGCTGCCATTTTATACCACAAATTAGTAGAAATCACAATCATAAAAGTCTAGCACAGATACACACACACATGAATTAATAACAAAATGCATTAAAATTAAGTCAATCATAGTTCTTAGATTCCCTGAAGAAGTGACTCATAGTAAATCTGGGGTGAAGAAGACTTAATTATTAATATGCATGGGTATATAATCTCTCTTTTTCTTTCCTTTTCTCTCTCTGTATTATTTAACTGTACATTTCCTTTTTTAGAAATGGAATTATTAATTAATTTAAGGCAAATTAAATATTAATATTTTAAGGCATAATCTGATAAAAAAATCTTTGGACTTTCAAAGACTGTTGAATTACAATTTTTTTGTATGAAAAAGATTTGATTGTAAGATGTCCTGAGACTTCTTTCTCCAAGAGAAAGATCCATCTGTGCCTTTTCTTTATTGGAAAAAAAATTGATATTTCTGAATCAAAAACAACAGCAAAGAACTCTTGAGAGCACTGACAGTTTGCACCACTATCTGTAAAAATCAGATTATGATAAATATTTTAATAGTTCTACAGTCAAGTTGGGAGAGTGACCATCATGCCCCACAGAAGATCCAGTCACTCTTACAGGGACTTTGCACTCAGTTTCCTGTGTGCCTTTGTTATCTTTAGATTCTGTATTCACAGTGTATCTAACAGATGCCTGCACTGGAAACTTCCTGGGACATGGAAGTCATAATGAATTGCATACTTCTTTACAATGGTTAGGGTTAGGGTTAGGGTTAGAGTTAGGGTTAGGGTTAGGGTTGGAAATGCTGAGTAGAATTCTGGCTACTATTTCAGTGAGCAAAGCTTGATCCTCAGAGGACAGGCTTTCCATAAATTGCCATGAATAAAAAAAAAAAAGGATGAACTTTGAAAGTGATTAAATTTTGGGTTGATAAGATGGCTTAGTGGGAAATTGCTTGTGGCCAGGCTCGGTGGCCATAGTTTGACCTTCTAAACCATGTGGTGATGCCTTCTGACCCCACACATTCATCACGATATTTGTGCCTTCTTCATAAATAAATGTAATAAAAACAAAAATAATTAAAAAAAATAAACTTTTAGGGAGCTGATGAGGTGGCTCAGTGCGTAAAGGCACTTGCTATCAAGAGTTTGTTCCCTGCAACCCACATGATGGAAGGAGAGAATTGATTCCTGTAGGTTGTCCTTTGACCTTGGCATATTCCTTCTGGCATGAATGCATGTGCATGTGCACATCTCTCTCTCTCTCTCTCTCTCTCTCTCTCTCTCTCTCTCTCTCTATTTCTCTCTCACTTACACATACACACATAACACATTCACACTCATACACACACATACTCATATACACACAGATGCACACAATAATGAGTAAAGAAATGAAAAACTAAACTTTTATTTTCAGAATAATTATAGATTCTTGTTCACTCTTAACTAATACAAAGAGGCCCCATACTCTCTTGACTTAATTTTCTCTAAAAGTAACATTTAATATATGTCTAATATATTATGTGTGTGTATATTACATATTGAGAGCTGGACACTGACATTGAAGAGGTCAAATTGAAGCCATTTCCACCATCACCAGGATGTCTCCTTTGGTCTCATAGAATTGCTCACTTTTCTCCTGACATAATTACTATTTAGGTCTCCATTCTGGTAACTTTTCATTTTAACAAATATATTTTCATATACACATAAATGTATATAATAAAAAGTATACATCTATGTATGTAATTATAGTTATATAGAATGCAACCTTTGGGTTTTTTTAATTTTTCATAATTACCTGAGGATTCATTTAAGATATTGTATGTATTAATGGAACATTCTTTTTTATTGTTGAGTATTGTTTCACAATATGTATATATGGTATGTTTTATGTACATACACACACATAAATATATATCATATTTTATATATAATAATTTGTCTGTTGAAGGACATGCTGCCTGTTTTCAATTTCTGGCTATAAACTTCTCTAAAGATTTGAGTAGATGTTTATGCACAATGTAGGTTTTTATTTCTCTGCAATAAATGCTTATATATGAAATTGTTGGTTGTATTTTAGTTGTATCTTGCATTTTTATGACAAACTGTCAAGCTGTATTTCAATGTGGTATGATGCTATTTTGCATTCTCAAAAGTGATCAATGAATAGCTCAGTTTCTCCTTTTATATGAGTGCTGACTTTTGACAATACTAACTTTCTTACCCTACTACCAGATATTAAGATTAAGATTCTATTTCTATTAAGAACTGCAACGACAATTTGCTGCCCTTCTGTCAGTGTTTAAAGGCAGGCTGTCTGGGATCAGCTGCCCACACTTACTTCTTCCACCATCCCTAGTATGCACATCCCTGGACCTTCTGACTCTGGTATATGCTTCTGTTTTCCTTCCAGCTTTGACACAGATAAGTTGCTTCTTCCCTTCTCCCAAACTACCAGTCTCCATATAGAGCTAAGCTCTATAATTGCAGCCCAAAATATATTCAGCAGCCACATTTGCCTGGCATTGTAATGAGCTATTGTTGTGATAAAACACCATGACCAAAAGCAACTTATTCGTGAAAGCTCCACACTTTATGTTTAAATGAATTTTTATTCTCAACCTCATACATAGTTTTTCTTTTATTAAAATAGTTTTTTTTCATATAATATATCCTGATTTTGGCTTCTGTTCCTTCTACTCCTCCCAGTTTCTCCCCACCTTCCATCCATGTACATCCTCTTTTTGTCTCTCATTAGAAAACAAACAGGCTTATAGGGTATAATAATGGAATAAAATAATAGTAAAATAAAATATCAGAATAGGAAAAAAACCCACAAATGAACAGTAGGAAAAGAGCCCAAAGAAAAGGCACAAGAAACAGATATAGATATAGAGATCCACTCATTCCTACACTCAGGACAACCATAAAAACACAAAATCAGAAGACATTATATATATAAAATCTACTGTTGCGCATGATGCAGCCTTGTTTTCCCAGTGAGACTCCCTTGAAAACACTAAAGGTTTTTTTTTGCAAGTGCTTATCAGTTAGAGATAGATTCTGGACTAAGGATGTGAACATTTGATAATAAATGCTGCTAGATTAAAGCGACCTATATATTTGAAATTTTCTTGACTTCAAAATTTAGGTCAAAAGATATGATACTTTGGAGGAGAGGTCTTGTTTCTATTTCCACAGAAAATGAGAGGCTATGTATTCATTTCAGGTTAAATAGAATAAGGTTTGATGTTGCAAGACCCCCTGAAGAATCTCCCTTGGGAATGGAGACCCTATGATACAATGTTTCAGAGCACCTCTGTTGCCATTCCCTCTGAGTTCATCCAGAACACCTTCAAGGCTGCAGGCTTAGATGATCCAGCCTCACATACTACTCCAGTCAAGATTTGATTATAATCTTAAATTTTTTGTGTGTCCCCATAAGATTATCCCTGCCGCCAGAAGCAGGAAGTGGTCTAGAGAACTACACCCATATTGTCCCCACCAAATAGATTATAGATGATTGTCTTTGTTTAGAGTGTTGGTTGCAAGTTATTATGGATAATGTCCAGGAACAAAGAGCTAAAGGATCAGATTCAAGACTCTTGTTTTAAAAGGAGAAGGAAATGGCTGTGGGCTAATGGTTTTGTATCCTGTCATATTGGTTTAATAAAACACTGATTGGCCAGTAGCTAGGCAGGAAATATAGGCAGGGGAACCAGACTAGGAGAATTCTGGGAAGAAGAAAGGCAGAGACACAGTGTTGCCAGTCAGATGCAGAGGAAGCAGGATGAGAATGCCCTACTGAGAAAAGGTACCAAGCCATGTGGCTAAACATAGATAAGAATTATGGGTTAATTTAAGTGTAAGAGCTAGTTAGTAATATGTTTGAGCTACTGGCAATCATTTACTATAATATTAAGCCTCTGAGTTAATTATTTGGGAAGCAGCTGTGAAGTATTTGGGAGTTGTTGACATGACAGAAACTTCCGATTGCATCCTAACACTTAGTATACATGCATTTATTTTGCTATATTTTATTGCTTTTTTGTTTGCTTGGTTTTTTTGTTGTTATATAATGCTCTTCTTTATCTTTTTTATTTTGGCTTGATGTTACCTTTATCAGAGCTCAGAATACACATGTCAGATTCTTTTCCATTTTCATTTACCTGAAGAACTGTTTTCTTTTCATTGACTCTTGGTCTGGGTGTCTTTGGCAATAATTATGTTTCTTGGAGACAATAGTTGGAGATGGTTTTTAATATACCCCAACTGTCTTCCTCTCTTTGTTGGTAGTTTGAGGCAATTTACATTGAAGGCTGTTATTGATGTACTTGCTGATTTTTATATTTTTGCAGGCCATGTTGCAAATTGTACTCTCCCCCTTCCTAGTAGGAGAGGTTTGCTGGCTCACAATGTTGGATAAATTAGTTTCATTTCTAGGCCTTCATTGCTTTCTCATGAAATACCCCTTTCTATGATATTGTGACTCAGAGTCTTTCTTCCTCTTTTCTGCATGGTATTACTTTTAAGCATAATTTGCAGGGTTGGCTCACAGGTCACAAACTGCTTATTTTGAGCTTGGGCTTGATTTAAATTTTCCTTATGTCCCCATATTTAAATATAGCTTTCTTGGGTATAGCAATCATTGTTAGTAGATATTTACTTGCAGGTTCAAGATATACATTCTATTTTTGTTGTTCTTTGGATTTCTGAAGAGAGATCTGGTGTTTTGCCTTCATAAGGAAGTTGGCATTTTGCCCTCACAGCTGTTAATTTTTTTCTTTGTATTTTTGGAATCTTGTCTATATGGTACAGAACATGTCTCTTATGTTTGAATGTTCACTTCTTTTTCTAATTTTGAAATGTCTGGCTATCCTTTCAGTGAACAGATACCAGGTGTGTGCAGCCTTTCCACATTATGACCCCACATTGCCACATACAAATTCCATATGCAAGAACCACATGATTAAGTTAAAAAATTGAAAAAACATTATGTAATTTTGTGCTGGCCGTATGTGTAAGCTACATGTAGCCTGCTGGCAATGGGTTGGATACACTTGCATGTTTTCAGTGTTTTTATCAGCACCTTCTCTTCTATCTGAATTTTCCATTTTAATGTCTTTATCATGCTCTAGCATTCTTGGATATTCTGATCATGCTTTCATTTTTTATCCTTATTCATGTGTTAATGTACATTTTCATAATCCTTTCCTCTATCCTTGATAGTCTTTATTCCTTTTGGCTATCTGTGATGCTTTCCAAAGTGTTTATTTGTTTTGCAGATATTTTACTTCCAACACATCAATTTGATTTTTATTTTCAAGATCTTAATATTCGTGATGAATTCATGTTGTTGATTTATGACAAATGTTTTCTCGTTTCTCTGGCTTTTTTCGGTAAGTTCCTGACTTTCCATTCTGGGTCCTGGCTTGAATTCTGCACATTTGTATCTTCTTTCATAGCCCCTGTCATTCTTAACAGAAAATGTGAAGTTGAAAATGGAGCATCTCTCCTTTCAGTACCTTTGAATTTAGCAGGTGTGAAGTTATGATTTGGAAATAAGCCATGTTGCCTGTTTTCTCATGTTTTATATATTCCTTCACTGTGACATGCCCATCTTTTGTTTTAGATATATTATCTGGCTTTTTGAGGGTGCAGTCTTCTGGCTGATCAGCATATCTTTGGAAGTTTAGTCCCCAGTACCACTGAACAGGAAAAAATTAACACTGTATTAACTTCAACATGATATTGAACAGCCCATACATGATTTTGAAATATACTTAAAATTAATACCGCCCACCAACATGTCACCAGTGACAGAAAATGCAAATGGAACAGTATAGTGGAGTTAAATGTTTCTTTGGTTGAAGTGTGGAAACAGCAAGTGAGTGAAATAAAGAAGAAAGGTAAGAGGGAACAGGTTATACAGATGAAAAAAATGGGTTCAAGAAGAATATTGTGGAAGAAAGGAGAAAATAGAAAGAAATTTTAAAAATTCCCAATATTGAAACAGTTAAAAAGCAAAGTGGAGTAAAAATTAAAAACAGTGTTAAAATAAAGCAAAATGAAAACATTATTCAATATATGGGGTAAAAAAACCCAGAAAGCCAAAAGGAAAGAAAAACTTGTGAAACGAAAGAAATATTGCTCAATAATGGGAAATAATTCATAATGAAAATTAGATGGATATAGGAATAGGAATGACCAATTAAAAATTTAGAAACTAGTGTAAAAATCTTGCTAAATATGTAGTTTTAAAAAGTGGGTCTCACTAGGGAGAGAAGTAAAAACAAAATGATGAGTGTTGGAGAATTGTGACCTCAAAACTTTAACACTGCATATAGGTCCGAGGAGAGAGAGAGAGTCGGCAGAGGGGTGTGTGTATTCGTGTGGGTGTATATGTGTGCATGTGCATGTGTTTAGTGTCCACCAGGACTGCGCTCAAGCTGATAGATTTACTCCTTTGTGTACTAGAGACCTCTACTGGCTACATTTTGGTTTGCACTTGTGATCTGAGTTTTCTCACAGATCCACTCCTGGAGTAATTAGTGTTTAACTGGAGATGCCTTGGGCCCGTGGGATTCAAACACCACACTGAAGTGATTATGTGGTCACTGTGCTGGAGGGGTGCAGCTGTAAATATCAAGTGCATCGTGGAACTTTAGAGATCCTGGGTTCTACAGTCTGACCCACTTACTGGCCTCAGCTCAGAGCTGTCAAACTGCAAGATTTTAATCTGTTGAGATCTACTCCTGATTGCTGAGGATGGGGCTACTGACTTTAAGAACTTCCCAGATGGAGGTTGCTTCTTTTTGTCTCAACATCTGACTCTCCAGAACTCAAGACTTGATCCCTGAGCCTTTTCTCATCCAAAGACAGCGGCTGGACAAACTGGACCCCAAGACCTGGGGCAGTTCTTTGATCTCAGGTCCCCAGGGCAATGCTGATGTAACTAGATTCTCTTTCCAGATGGTACTTGACCACTGCTCCCCGAATCAGAGAGCAAAATAAAATTGGCTTTTCCACTACCACTTACCTGACTGTCAGAAGAATCCTGTCTTACCAAAGCCTACAAGCAGATTCAACTCTTACTGGCTTATTCTAAAAGATGATTGTCCATCTTTCTTTCTTTCTTTTTTTTTTTTTTTTTTTTTTTTTTTTTTTTTTTTTTTTTTTTTTTTTTTTTTTT
>PVIH01016543.1:0-28257 GCA_004025045.1 Sigmodon hispidus
GTTTCTTTTACATATGTAGGTGCCCCTATATTAGGGGCATAAATATTTAAGATTGAAATCTCCTCTTGACCAATTTTTCCTGTGATGAATAAGTAGTGACCCTCTTGGTCCCTTTTTATTGCTTTTAGCCTAAAGTCTACTTTGTTAGATATTAGGATTGCAACCCCTGCTTGTTTCTTAGGACCATTTGACTGGAAAATCTTTTCCCAACCCTTTATTCTAAGCCTGTGTCTGTCTTTGCAGTTGAGGTGTGTTTCTTGTAGGCAACAGAAGGATGGCTTCTGTTGTTGTATCCATCTTGTTAGTGTGTGACTTTTTATAGGAGAGTTGAGTCCCTTGATATTTAGGGAAATTAGTGACCATTGATTCATAATTCCTGCCATTTTTGGTGGTAACTTGTTTGTATTTCCTTTCTCTAGGGTATTCTTCTGTGGACTTATTGATTGTTTGTGATTTCGTGGGTGTATCTGGGGTCCTTAGGTTGGAGTTTTCCTTCTAATACTCTCTGTAGTGCTGGATTGGTAGATAGATATTCTTTCAGTCTGATTTTGTCCTGAAATACCTTGTTTACTCCATCTATGGTGATTGATAATTTTGCAGGGTATAGTATTCTAGTTTGGCAGCCATGCTGTTTTAGCGTCTGTATAACTTCTGACCAAGCCCTTCTAGCTTTCATCATTTCCATTGAACAGTCAGGCGTTATTCTGATGGGTCTGCCTTTATATGTGAGTTGGCCCTTTTCTTTTGCAGCTCTTAAAATTTTTTCTTTGTTCTGTATGTTTTGTGGCTTGATTATAATGTGGCACGCTGACTATTTTTTGGGATCATATCTATTTGGTGTTCTGTAAGCTTCTTGTATCTTTATAGGCATTTCCTTCTTCAGGTTAGGAAAGTTTTCTTCTATGATTTTATTGAAAACATTATCTGTGCCTTTGAGTTGGTATTCTTCTCTTTCTTCTATTCCTATTATTCTCAAATTAGGTCTTTTCATGGTGTCCCAGATTTCCTGAACATTTTGAGTTATGGCTTTTTTAGTTTTACTATTTTCTTGGACTGATTTATCTATTTGAGCTACTGAGTCTTCCACTTCCGAGATTCTATCTTTCATCTCTTGAACTCTGTTTGTTATGCTTGTATCTGTGGTTCCAGCTTTTTTCTTCAGGTTTTCTATTTCCATCTTTGCCTCATTTTGTGCCTTTTTTATTGTTTCCATTTCAGCTTTTAGTTCCTGGCATGTTTCCTTCATAGATTTGTTCATCACTTCCAATTTTTTGTTTGTATTTTCTTCTATTTCTTTAAGGCTTTTTTCCATATCTTCTTTGAGAGCTTTGATGATCATCAAAAAGGAATGTTTGGTGTTGCTTCCTTCTGTTTCCTCTTCATTGCTCAGTTCAGGTCTTGTATTTGTAAGATTGCTACTCTCTTCTGGAGTTACCATGTTATCCTTTGTATTATTATGTAATTTTTTGCACTGACGTTTGCCCATGGCTTCAGTGGTTCATGATTAGATGGCTCCTGGTCAGTTGTTTTCACTCCGGTTTGTGTTCCTCCTGTCACCTCTCTGGTCAGGGTCTGAGTCTCCCCTTCAGAGACCCCTGCAGTTGTTGGTTTGATCAGTTCCAGGTGGCGGTGGGTAGCTGTGCAAATTCCCTCAGCAGGAGCTGTGGGTGTGATCACGGGCAGAGTTTTCCTGTCCCTGCTCCAGAGTGTGCTGGGACTCTGCAGATAGCAGTTGGTCCCGGGAGCGGAACCAGTAGCTATGGGAGCTCAACTCTCCCTCCCAGGCTGGGATATAGGCGCTGAGGCCTGGTGACCCCTCCTCACCTCTGGGCAGTGTCTGAATATGCCCTTCAGAGACCCCTGTAGTTGGTTTGCTCAGTTCGAGGTCGTGGTGGGTAGCCATGCAAATTCCCTCAGCAGGAGCTGTGGGTGTGGTGAGGGGCAGAGTTTACCTGCCCCTGCTCCAAAGTGTGCTGGGACTCTGCAGACAGCACATGGTCCCGGGCCTGCCTTATATTTCTGTTTCCACTTCTCTTGGGCCTCTCAAATGGTGGGGTCAAAGGCATGAGCTTTCCAGATGCTCAGAATAAAAGTGGGAATGCCTACCACCTGGCTCTGTTTCTCTTTTACACTGGTTCAAGCTTGTGTAGCCTGGAACTCATGACCTTCCTGCTACCTTCTTCCAAGTGCTGAATTAAAGGTGTGTGTCAACCCTGCCTGGCCTCTGTGGTTGACTGCTGTCTAGCCCTGCCCTCTGGTCTCCAGGCAAGGTATTTGTCAGGACATAAAATATCATACAACAGGTGCAGTTTGCAGTCTCATGGGTTGTGGATGAGTGATTTAGTCCATCCACTTAGTTCATGTCCTCACTGTCATTTGTTTTATTGACCTTGAACATTCTGACTGGTTTAAGATAAAATCCAAAAGTAGTTTTATTTTCATTTCCCTGATAACTAAGGATGTTGCCCATTTCTTTAGGTGTTTCTCAGCCATTTGAATTCCATCTTTTGAGAAGACTATTTGAATCTGTATACCATTGCTTAAATGGGTTATTTTCATGATGTCCCGATTTTGAATATTTAAAGTATTTTATATATTAGTTCTCTATAAGATGTATATTGAGAAAAATCTTTTCCTGTTGTGCAGCCTGCCACTTTGACTAAATAATGGTGTCCTTTGCTATATAGAAACTTTTCAGTTTTTGAGATCTCATTAATTGTTTCTCTTAGTGTCTGTGCTAATTGTATTCTGGTCAGGAAGTTGTTACCTTTGCTAATAAGTTGAAGACTATTTTCCCTATTTTCTTCCATCAGATTCAGTGTATTTGGCCTTATGCTGAGTTGTTTGATTCACTGGAGTTGAATTTTTACAAGATGATAAGTATGGATATGTTTTCATTCTTTTACATGGTGGCCATCAAATTTGACCAGCTTCATTTGTTGAAAATGCTGTCTTTTGCTTAGTGTGTGTTTCTAACTTCTATATTTAGAATTTCAGGCATCCATAGATGCATAGATTTATGTATGAGTATTCTATTTGATTTTATTAATAACAGTTCTGGGTTTTTTGTATCAATACCCTGTGACTTTTATTATTATAGTTCTGTAGTACAATTTTTGATTAGGATGGTGGTACCTTCATCAGTTTTTGTATTTATTCAAGTTGTTTTAGCTACTCTGGGTTCATATGAAACTAAAAATAGTTCTTTCAAGTTTTATAAAGGTTTGTGTTGAAATTTCGATGGAGATTGTATGGAATCTGTAGGTTTCTTTGGGTAGGATGGCCATTTTTACTATATTCTACTGATCCATGAACATGGCAGATCTTTCAATTTTCTGATTTTGTCCTTTATTTTTCATTCAATGACTTAAAGTTTTTTTCATGCAAGTTTTAAGTTGCTTGGTTAGAGTTACTATAAAATATTTTATGCTTTCTAAGGGCATTATGAATGAATGGTATTGTGTTCCTGATATCTTTCTCAGTCCACTTATAATTTGTATATAAGAAGGTTCCTGATTTTTGTGTTAATTTTGTTCAGCATGATTACAAGAATAATGCAAAAGAGACTCATCTTTAGGTTGTTTGGGCTCAACTTCCTTTTCATTATCTGTCTTGTTCCTCCCACTTCCTCTGCTTTAACGTGTAATAATACACTTGTTGAATACTTCTATAATTATGTAAAGATAAGAAGAAATATAACACATTACACATTTCTGGGAAGGCTTACCTAGCTAAATACTGTCATAAAATATGAGTCCTTTCTCCCTCAGAGTTCAGAAAAATGATCTATAAAGCCCAAGTTAGCCACAAAAACTTTATTTAGTAAGTATTTAATGATGATTTGCTGTGTGTAGTTTATTTGCCTGTTTATAGTATGCTGCTTCTCAGGATGCATCCTTTTGCTATATTGTGTTCCTCATGGGCAAGGACTGTGTTTGTCTTGTTCCAATATATATGTATGCTTTAAATATATACATGTTTGAACTTGAGCTCTCAGACTGGGTATTGAATATATGTAGTGAAGGAATGTACCAATGAACAGCTGTCAGAGAACATAGGGCATGCTTCTTTCAGTGGATCAGAACTCTAATGGAACTTCAAACTGAAACAGTGAAGACCTTGATTTCAGAGTTGGAAACCTCTTACTCTACTGGAATCATTCATTGCTGTTCCCATTCTGTGTGCTTTCATAAAGGGTGGACTCTGCAGCACTGAAATCAATGGGTGGAGAACTATTTAGTCATATATCTTGCTTCATCTCAGCAGCCAGCTGTTTTCTGGATTATATTTTACTACAGTTTTTATTTATAGTATGTCTTTGTAAGAAAAAATATGACTGCATAGTTGGTATATAACAACAGGTGTTGTAGAGCTGCATGGAAGATAGCTTCCTCAAGTAGATACCTGGAAATCTGAGTCTTAAAACTGAAGAACATATACCTCTCCAATTTCCTGTTTTGGTAAAATGGAAAGGGATTAGTCTTGAGATGATTAGCGAATATAGCTCTGTATTTCCACATGGAAGCGTTGTAGCCATGGTAAACAATGTATTACAGGTAGGTTTCTGTAAAATCTTGCCTATCTAAGTCTAATGGTATAAGAATTAAAGAGAAGCAAAGTGTTCAGTATCTATGTGCTGAAAATATCTTTCCCAAACTCTGCACTATCAACAAGTTTTGTCTTTAATACAATTTGGATATTAATTCAGACTGAATTATCTTATGGGTATTAATCTTGAATTTTAATGTAATACATTTACAGGAAACTAAATCTTATATTAATATGACAGTTTATCTTGTATTTTTCTTCAGACACAATGTATAATACTAGTTATGAATATATCATTTTGTCTTTTGGAAAAATATATAAAACTTTTAAATGTCTAATAAGCAGATTGTGAAAGACATTTTTATGTAATCTCACAGGAATGTCAGCCTCTGCACACACAAATGTCACAAAATTCAAAGAATTAGATAAGAAGAGCATCTTTTGGAATACTTCTCACAGCATTTGCTTTATATTAAGAAGTTGGCAGAAATGTGTTATTATGCCTGTAGATGGCATCCTTGCACCATATGGAATATATCAGTAATTAACAATGCAGACTCTTTCCCAGTGAGTCAAGCCACTTAGTGTCAAGTGCATGCTTAAGAATCTGTGATACTGATTTTTTGAAACTGGGAACTGATAGCCTATTTTTAGAGAAAAATGTGGAAAATTAAGAATTACCCAATAAGTTCTTCAGTAATTGTGTCTGCTTATACTACTATGCTATAGAGGAGAAGAAGAAATGGTAAAATAAGTATCTTAGTAATTTATTTAGTCATGCCTTATAAGCTAGCATTATCTAACTTAACAATCTATATTACACATGGCAACTGTTTGTTTTGATTTCTAAAGTATAGTTCCTCGGGGATTCTTGGAGGAAAACAACACATTCTTTCTTCTTCATAACTGTGAATTGTTTGTTTAGTGCTGTGGAAAGGCCTGATAATACAAATAATGGCCCATATAGTGCACAACCACTTCCATCAAATACTACAGTATTAGCATTCCAGGCTAACAACAAATACCACTAAGTCTGATACCTTTCTAATTACCATGAACAATAACAATATATACTTGCCATTATTATAATATGTTGATAAAATAATTTGTACATAATTTTGATCAAAGATACTGTTATGTAAGGATTTTGCTTCTCAAATTAATCAAATTTAACTTTTATGTAAAGAAATAATGTATTACCTTTTTGGCTTTGGCATTATATTAGTTACCTTTTCCTTATTATAGGAAGGTAACTAAGAACATTAACTTAAATTATTTGGCTGAGAGTTGGTTTACATTTTTTCACTTATTTTACATACCGATTGCAGTTTTCTCTCCCTCCTTTCCTGCCAGTCACCTCCCCCTTCCACCCATACCTCTCCCTTTCCACTCCTCCTCTGATTCCACTCATTCAGAAAGGGACAGTCCTCCCATGGACTTAACAAAGCATGACACTTCAAGGAGAGATAGGACCCAGCTCCTCTCCTTATATCAAGACAATCCAGCAAAGGGAACAGGCTCCGCAAATCCAGGGATGGGGTCTGATCTCATTCCTAGGAGCTTTACAAAGAGGCTAAGTTACATGACTGTCACACAGATGCAGAGGGCCCAGGTTGATCACATGGAGGATCCTTAACTGTTGGTCCAGAGTTTATGAGCTCCCAGGAGCTAGCTCAGTTCTACTGTTTCAGTGGATTTCCATCATGACCCATTCTGAGCTTGTTCAAGTCCTCTTTTCTTTAGCAAGACCCCCAGAGCCCAGGATACTATTTGGCTGAGATCACAGAAACAAGGAACATAATAAGGGCAACATACAGCAAACTGACAGCCAACATCAAACTAAATGGAGGGCAACTCAAAGAAATTCTACTAAAATCAAGACAAGGCTGTCCATACTCTCCAGATCTATATAGTAGTTAATATAGTAGTTAAAGTTTTTGCTAGCACAATAAGACAATATGAGGAAATTACAGGGATATAAATTGGAAAAGAAGAAGTAAAATTTTCACTGATAGTATACATAAGTGATCCTAAAAATTTTATTAGGAACTCTTACAGTTGATAAACACCTTCAGTAATGTGGCAGGACACAAGATTAACTAAAAAAAGTCAGCAGCACTCCTATATACAAAAGATAAACAGGCTGAGAAAAAAATCAGAGAAACAATAGCCAGAAATAATTCTAAAATATCTGGGGCAACTCTAATGAAAGTAGTATAAGACCTGCATGAGAATAACTTTATGTCATTAAAGAAGGAAATTGAAGACGGTATCAGAAAATAAAATGACCCCTCATGTTCAGAGATAGGTACAATTAACATAGTAAAAATAGCAATCTTGCCAAAAGCAATCTACAGATTCAATGCAATTCCTATCAAAATCCCAACACAATTTTTTATGGAATTCTAAAGAACAATATTCAACTTCATATGTAAAAATAAAATACCCAGGATAACTAAAACAATTCTATAAATACGTAAAGAAACTTCCCAAAGTATCACCATCCCTGAATCCAAGCTCTACTATAGAGCTCTTTTAATAAAAAAGGTTAATATTAGCATAAAAACAGTCATGTGTCTCAGAGCTTTAAAGATTCCAGATCATTATGACTTCCCTGACTGACTCTGGACTGTGATAAAGCATCATGGTGGATGGTATGGTGGAGTTAAATTTCTTACTTCGTGGCCAGGAGGCAAGATAAGTGAAAGAGACAGAAAGCCAGCAGTGTCCTTCAAAGGCACATCCACAAAAAGCTAAGGACTTTCCACTAGACCTTGCTAGATGAAGGTCCAACCATCTCCATGTCTCACCATTGTGGAGGTAAACTTTCATCATGTAACCTCTGAGGTGATATTCAGTATCTGAATTTGGGAAGTTGTATAGTGCAACAGAAACTAGAATACAGTGTACATCTGATCTTAGATAGCTGAAGTAAGAAAGTAGGAACTAAAATCATGTTAGTACTGGCAAGTGTGACCTTTTTGCTTAGCCCTGTAGATAACATCCTGGAAATGTTGTAAACTTGGCTCTTGGTAGACAATGCTTGTGTATAGGGAAGAGGAATCTAAAATCGATAATAAGGTAAAGCAGTAAGCATCAAAGTTATCCATATCTATAGCTATATGCATATCAATGAGTTACTCACAGACAAATTAAAACCAAGTTTGTTTGAATGATATGAGTCAGCCCTTAAGCCTGACATCGAAGCCATGAACCTTCATGTCTAGAAACACAGGAAACTTACATTACAGAGTAAAGATCATCATGGCTGAGAAGTCATGGAAGTAAAAGCATGAGACACATGTCACATCTGCTGTCAGGAACAGAATGATGGATGCTGCTGAAGATCTTGTTTTCTCCTTTTAGTCCAGAACCTCAGGGGACCTTTAGAGTGAGTGTCCCCACCTCAATTAAATGGTTATCAATTTCCCTCACAGACATTCTTAGAGGTTTCCTCTTAAATAATTCTAGAGTCTATCAAGGTGGAATCAGTTTATTGACCACTACACTCAGTAACTCTCCTTTTTTGCTAAGGTTATTGCTCATTTTTCATTCTGTTGTTCTCCCATTTATCTTATTCAAACTTCTGGTTTTTAGTGCTTGAATATATTGTTGTTAGTAATGGTTGTGTTTGTGTCTGCTAATCCCCATTTAGTCAAATTTTAGGCAACCTCTCCACTATTGTTTGTAGTTCTAGATAGGGTCATATTTATGTGTTTTTGGGTATTTCCCTAGTACTAAGTTTCTCTCTAACCACACAATGGCTCCCTCTATCAAGATACCTATTTCATTGTTTTCCCTCTCTGTCCCTCCCTCAAATTAAACATCTCATTACCTCTTCCCAAATATCCCATGTTCTCTTCCAAACTTCCCTTGTCCCCACACCCCAATTTACTCAGATCTCTATTTCTCCTTCCCATGGGTATCCATGGATTTCTTTCTTAGGTTCCTCCTTGTTATCTAGCTGATGAAAGACTATGGATTGTTGCCTTTGCTTTACATGGAAAATTCACTTATGAGTGAGTACATGCCGTATTTGTCTAGGTGATCTGACTCAGGATGATATTTTTCTAGTTCTATCCATCATTTGCTTGCAACGTTTAGGTTGTCATTTTTAATGCTCCACCGTATAACTGTACCACAGTTTTAAAATCCATTCTTCAGTTGAGGGGCATCTAGGTTATTTTCAGGTTCTGGCATTTATAAACAGTGCTGCTATAAATATCGTTGAGCAAATGTCCTTGAGGTAATACTGAATTCTTAGGGTATATGCCTAAGAATGGTTTTGCTGGATAATTAGGCATATTGATTTCAAGTTTTCTGAGAAACCACCATACTAATTTTGAAAGTGGCTGTACAAGTTTATATTCCCACCAGCAATGGAGGACTGTTTCTGTTGTTCCATGTCTCCTCCATCATTGGCTGTCAACTGTGTTTTTGATCTTAGTCAATGCGACAGGTTTAAAATGGTATCTCAGGGTTGTTTTGCTTTGCATTTCCCTGATAGCTAAGGATGTTGAGCAATTCTTTGAGTATCTTTCAGTCATTTGAGATCATTCTGTAGAAATTATCTAATAAGTTCTGTACCCCATTTTTAAAATTAGGTTGTTTGTTTTTTTGATCTCTAGTTTCTTGAATTTTTTATGTAATTTAGAGACCAGCCCTCGGTTGAATGAAGGATTGGTGAAGTTATTTTCCAATTCTGTAGGCTGTCTTTTTTGTCTTATTGTCCATGTATTTTCTTACAGGAGCTTTTCAGTTTCAGGAAGTCTCATTTATTAATTGTTGCTCTCAATATCTGTGCTACTGGTATTATATTTAGGAGGCAGTCTTCTGTGCCAATGCTTTCAAGATTATTTTCCACTTTCTTTTCTATTAGGTTCAGTGTAACTAGGCTCATATTGAGGCCTTTGATCTGCTTGAACTTGAGGTTTGTTCAGGAAGATTGATATGGATCAATTTACCTTCTTCTAAATGCCACCATTTAGTTGTGCCAGCACCATGTGTGAAAATGCTTTCTTTTCTTTTTCTCACTGTGTATTTGTGGCTTCTTTGTCCAACATCATGTGCTCATAGGTCTGTGGATTAATGTCATGGCCTTCAGTTTTATTCCATTGGACAATATCTCAGTTTTAATGCCAATTCAAAACTGTTTTTATTACTGCAACTTTATAGTAGAGCTTGAAATCAGTAATAGTGATGCCTCCAGATGTTCTTTTATTGAACAGGATTCTTTTGGTCCTGGGTTCTTTTGTTTTTCTATATGAAGCTGAGTATTGTTATTTTGGGATGAATAAAGAATTGTGTTTGGATTTTGATGGGGACTGCACTGAATCTGTAGATTACTTTTGATTAGATTGCCATTTTTACTATGTTGATCTTATCTATCCAAGAGCATGGGAGATCTTTCCATTTTCTGATATTTTCTTCAGTTTCTTTCTTCAATAACTGAAAATTCTTGCCATACAGGTCTGTCCCTTCTTTGGTTAGAATTTCCCTGGGTATTGTAGTATGAGCTCCTAGTGTCTACATAATTTCTGTCCAGTCCCTTGTGACCTTCATCTCCATTGAAGGTGGAGGTGTTAGTCTCAATTGAGTTGTCAGGTGTTATTCTGATGATTCTGCCTTTATAAGTTGCTTAGCCCTTTCCTTTGCAGCTCTTAATATTCTTTATTTTACATGTGTCAAGCAGATTTTTTTTGGGGGGGAGGCCTTAGTATATTTGATGCATTTTAAGCTTCTTGTGTCTTCATAGGCATTTCCTTTTGGTTGGAAAAGTTTTCTTCTATGACTTTGTTTCTCCTTCTAGTTTTTATTATTCATAAGTTTGGTTTTTCATGCTGTGCCAGAATTCCTGGACATTTTGTTATGAATATTTTGGTTTTATTATTTTTGAATGACATATACATTTTCTTTATTGGGTCTTCCACACCATAGTCTCACCCATGTCTTTTATTCTGTTGATTATGCTTGCATATGTAGTTCTTGTTGGTTTATTCAGATTTTCCATTTCCAGCATTATTTCAGTTTGTATCTTCTTTATGGCTTTTATTTTATTTTAATTTTCACATCTTGCATTACTTTCTTTCTCTTTTATTGCTTTTTTTTTGCTTTGTTTAAAGGATTTATTGATTTCTTCCCATTGTTTATTTGTCTTTCATTTCTTTAAAGAAGTTTTCCGTTTCCTCTTTAAAGGCTTCTGTCATCTTCATAAGGACATTTTAAGGTCATTTCCCCCTGCTTCTTCTATTTTTGAATGTTCAGGTCTTGCTGTTGTAGAACTTCTAGGTTCTGGTGGAACCATATTATTCTTTATGTTGTTAAATGTATTTTTGCACTGATGTCTACTCATCTCTTTATCCAATCAGTGCATAGTTTGTCTGTGTTTGAGGGAAATGCTCTTGATTCAATATGTACTCTTGGCACACTTGGAAGTCTTGGCGAATTTGGAGCCAATGGCATCTGGGTCTCAAGTAGCAGTTGTGGTCTCCAGGAGATAGATAGGTTTGGAGGATAGAGTGGACCCCATAGGCTACAGGATACATTGAGGGATGGTGGAAGGCAGGGTTGCAAGCAGAGGTTCTGCTTGCTTGTCTGTTGCTGACGCTGTGATAGGGTTGGGGGGCTACAAATTGACCCTGGAGCCTAGAAGGTTGGTAACTCACTTCTTGTGATGGAGCTCTCTGGAATCTGTGTCTTAGGAAACCACTGAGGTTTATAGGGTTTGGGGAATGGGGCTTAAAGGCTAGAGGATTTGATGAGTAGTTGTGAGAGTCAGCCTTGCCTTCAGGGGTCCTACTTGCTTTCCTGAGGCTGGAGCTGATGGGGTTGCAGGCAGAGTTTATGCCCTGTTGCCCAAACCCGGAAGCTGGCCTGGCGGGGCCAGCTGGGAAGGGGGAGACTCAGTCCTTGTGATGGAGCTCTCTGGAGTCTGTGATCTGTAGTTTAATTAAATTTTTTGGTTTATTGTTATCTCCAGTGTTTTATAAATCCCTTTAAAATTATAACTCTAACTGTACAAAGTAATATAAACCCCACAAGCCAATTTCTAGTAAAAATGAGTATTTTGGGATATTTTTATATAATATAAAATGTTATCACTCTGTATCGACTATCATTACATGCAGGGATGTCTCCACCCACCTTCTTTTCTGCCATTTCATTTCTAGTTCCTAATGTCCTTGAGTATACCTAGAACTAATGATTAGAATCTTACACTTAACACTTGACATTTGTAGTATGGAAAACATTTTTATAATGACTGAACTACTTTAAAATATTAATATTATTGGTGTTGTTTGTTTTGCAAAGTGTTTTAATGGGGACCATTTTATGGTTCCACTTAGACTCACAGGCTTGTATGGAATGCATTCACTGGGTGGACCAGTAAACAGTCATGTATGATTTAATAAAGCAAGTCAAGCCTTCTAGGCAAAGACAGCACTATATTCGTCTCATTGACTCTTCTTGTAACCATAAGCCGTAGAATGTGTCATTATGTGCCACATACAAGGCTGAAAAATAATAAAACTACATTTGAGATCCAATCCAATAAAAGTGAAATAAGCAGATAAAGAGACAGGAAAATTGGAATGTAACGTTTATGTTGACATTATATTTGGAGTAGGAAATTAGGACATCAAACTGAGAGGGGGAAAGGACAATGAGAGACTGAGGAAGAAAGTCCAAGGTATGTTTAAACCTCAGTGTTTTGAAAACCAGAATTTTTAATGAGTTTGTATTCACTTTAGAGAAATAGAAATCCATATTTTTGCTACATAGAAAAGTAAAATGTGCTAGGCGAATTAAGGGTCTAATGCTGATGAGAAAGTTACTGCTTCCTGATGTAGGATAACTTGCATTCAGTATTTTATAATGGAATCTCTTAATCAGAAAAGACAGAATTTGTATTTACTCTGCAGTATTGTGAAAATAAAATAAAACCTCAGTCAAAATGCCTGACATGGTATTTAGCATATAGTACATCTCCAACAAGTGCCCATTTGCCTTTCTATTGTAAAATACTGGAATGGTTTTCCCAGCTGTAATAGATGATATAAACATCTAAACAAAACAATTTTCTTATTTTTGAAAGAGATTAAATTTTCATAAAATATTGTAGTAAAACTTATTTAATGGTTATTAAAAAATCTAATGTTGAGCACTTTCTGTATGAATCAGAGGTGTTGATATCACACAATTGTCACAGAAATTGTCGATGCATTTGCTTTTGTAGAATTGATCAGTTACATATGGGAGCTTTGTGATAACAAAAAAGAATGTCTTACTCTGAAGCCTATGATTTTAATCATTAAATTATGCTATTTGTGATACTCATCAGTGGTACTAATGTTAGCAGATTTGAAGGGGAAGATACATAACAATAGAACATGGTAGAGCTATTGTCCATTTTTAACTCTTTTTCTAACTTTTGAACTTTTCCAAGCAGCAGTCTTTTAATCTTCCCCACTGCAGTGTAGAATCAGATAAATAAGCCCATCAGTGATGTTGTTCTTATTAAATACAGCTTTTGTGAGTGGGATCTAAATGCAATCATGTATATAGGGTAGATCATTGAACAACTATTGGTGAAGTCAGAAAAGAAGCTGTCAGGTTTTATAGATTGAAAATATTTGAATCATAATGCTCATGACAACTGGAATAAAGTAAACGAAAGCACATTTTTCCAGTTCCATTAACAGCAACAGAGTTGGAACTAAGAACTACAAACTCTGATAAAACTAGAAAAGCTGGCACTTAAGGCATGAAAGAATGACCAAAAAGAGCACAAAGAGTTTGGCCATATGCAGGAAGGGTAGTACGTGGGATCTCTATTTATTATATTTTGGCAAAAAGCATTAGTTTTTTTTTTTTTTTAGATCACATGGCTTTGGGTAACTAGAATTTAAGATAAAAGCCACAGACTGTGGCTTCAGGATGCAGATGATGAAGTTTAAATTTTCAAAATGGGTTTGACACTATGAGAGAAATTATTAAGAAAAAGAAAGAATGAAGAGACACAATTCTGCACCTGAGTTCTGAGTTCTTTGGATTACTCTATAGTACTTAAATGAGGGAGTCACCAAATATCATAAGACAGCATGGCAGCAGAGGGAAGGAGTGAGGTTCATGAGCTCAGCATAGCTTCACCAAGCACTGGGGCCAAGTTAACTGAGAAAAAAGGTGGTAAGCTCCTGAAGAAAACATCATTATCCTTAATTTATTACATAACCCACAAAATGCAATCTAAACTTAAAATTGCAATTTCTTGTGGGAACAGTTACGGGAACTAAGATTCAGAGTCAAGGTTAAACAACTTAGTGTTCAAGCAGTACACATCTGAAATATGCAGACTACAGTCAGCAGGTCAGCTGTGTTAGACTTGCTCCAGTACAGGGAAAAACTGATGTTTATATGGAGAGAGCAATTGTAGAATCTGTTCTAGTGTTGATGTATCTATAGAGAGAACATGGAAATTCCAGAAATCAAAACTATTTAGCTTTTGGACAGAGATACATAAAGAGTAAATTTGTTTAAATGCAAATGTATTGACATTATTCTAACTAAGGAGAAAAAAGAAGAAATGATCTTAACAAACAAGAAACTCACAAGCAAGTGGGATCCTAAAGCACCTAAGTCACAGGTATACTTACAAATATTTAAATAGGGCAATAATGGGGCATAAAACATTTGGAGAACAAAGATTTCCTATTTCCATGAATGTAAAGAAGTTAAACCCTAAGCCAAAGAAGAAAGTAAAAGCAGGATACCCAGAAAGTAGATGAAATGAACATACAGAAACAAAGATAAGTGAAAAGATGAAAGCCACACAATCTAGAAATATGCACCACATACTAGATAAAAATAACTACTTTACAGACAAAAGTCAATGGGAAGAAATGTTTGAAGCTTTCTAAAAAGGAATCTTAGCTTTCTCTGTTGAGGACTATATAGCAAATTAGCTAAAAGATAAATGGATGCAAAGTGTGTGCAATGATGTCACTATACAATGATGAAATAATTCTGTAATCTATATGGAAATGTAAAAGGATACAAAATAGCTAAAAGAAGCTTAAAATTTGTACATAAAATAGGAAGATTTATACTACTGTAATCTAACTTAAGGTAAAATTAGTATCTACAGAGATCACATTAGAAGAAACAAATAATTCACCAAGATAGAAGACTAAGTTAAATTATTTTTGTTACCATCATTGGCAAATCTACTGAATTGGTAAAACTATAAATGGTTATTCAAATGAATATATATTAGTATATATCTTTTTGTGTCTGTCACATCATAAAAAGAGCAACAGATGATGGATCATAAAGTAATCATAAATATAAAATTGATATTACTTTACAGAAATACGTCTTGAAAAGTAGGCTCATCAAAAGATATGTTACATGAGAACAAAGGCCTAACAGAGAATAAACATTAAACCATCTGTACTGGGAAGCTTTATATTGAGTTTATGACAAATGATAGTATCTTAAAAATTTTAAAGGATAACCTAACAGAACAAAAGACACAAACCCTTACATCATAGTTAGGTGAGCTGGTAATGGAGCATATAATACTTATTCAAACTTAAGACTCAGATTTGGGCATAGGTTGAAGAAAAGTATTTAAGGGAATCAGTGTACTGGGTGTGTTGGCACACATCTGTTACAGCTGCTAGAGAAGCTGAAACAAGGAGACTGTGCTTAAGATAAGCTTGGGGTGCATAGTGAGATCTTGTCTCAAAGCAAAACTGTATATGTGATCTGATTTGAGTGCCAAGGCATTTGCATAGCATGCTTGAGGCTCTGGGTTCAACGCTTAGACCTGCTAAAAGGAAGGGTAGGGGGAAGGAAAGAAAGAGAGGGAGCAGGAAGAGGCACTAGTTTTGATTATTACTAGTTGTCTAATAAGAAATATATAGTAACATTGTAATGGTGTGTTGAAGAGTCAAAAAATGAGGATGTAAAATAAAGCAATTGATGCATCTTTGTGAATGTATATAAGAATCCTTGCAAAGGTTTCTTTTTTTATTATGCATAAAGACATTTTTTATCCATGTATAAGCTTGTTCAAACTCCCTTCCTCCTCCCACCCATCCCAGTCACTCTCTCTTCTCCCCATCACTTTATTTCCTCCCCAGCAAGGGCAGGAGGTCTCAAGGTCTGAATGTGGCTTAGTTCAGTGTCCACTCCAGGCAAATCTGCTTTCCTCACCCCAACATCAAGACTGGGTCAGGTATTCCTCTGGAGGGAATGGGCTCCAAGATGTTAATCTAAGGTGTTTCAGATCCCAAGCTGTTCAGTGATTGTGGTTTGCATCTTGGACATGCTTTGCTTTTTGCTTTTTGTTTAAAGTCTGCTAATGAGTGAGTACATCCCCTGCTTATCTTTCTGGGTTTGTGATACCTTGCTCAGGAGAATATTCTCCAAATCCATCCATTTGCCTGCAAATTTTAGGATATCTTTTTTTTTCTTACTGCTGGGTAGTACTCCATTGTGTAGATGTACCACAGTTTGTTAATGCATTCTTCACCAACCCTACAAGTGACAGAGGACTGATCTCTAAAATATATAGAGAACTCTGGAAACTAGAGCCCAAAACCTTGAACAACCCAATCAAAAATGTGGTTCTGAACTAAAAAGGGAATTCTCAACAGAAGATTTACAAATGGCTGAAAGGCACTTGAAAAAGTACTCAACATCTTTAAGCCATCAGAGAAATGCAAGTCAAAACAACTTTGAGATACCACCTTACACCTGTCAGAATGGCTAAGACAAAAGACACAGATGACAACCTATGCTGGAGAGGTTGCGGAGCAAGTAGAATACTCCTCCATTGTTGATTGGAGTGTAAACTTGTTTGCCAACTCTGGCATGCAGTATGGCAGTTTCTCAGAAAACTGGGAATCAATCTCCGCAAGGATGTGGCAATACCACTTCTGGGTGTATACCCTAAATATGCACATTTGCACTCCAAAGGCATTAGTTCAACTATGTACATAGCTGCATCATTCCTAATAGCAAGAAACTGGAAACAGCCTAGATGCCCCTCAACTGAAGAATGGATTAGCAAATGTTTCTGTTTATAATATAATATTGAAACCTGATAGGTGAAAATGCACAAGTTTTTTCTTCAATAAATATTCCCATAGTAGGCTTTCTTTCTCTGGAACCCAATGACTAATCTCCAAATTAAAACGTGTATAACAGTGGAGACAAAACTGTATCAAATAAATTAAATATATGTCATTGTCCATAGCCATTATGACAAATGAAAACAAATGATAATTGTAAATAATCTGTAACTAAAATTAATGATAACTTCTGCAAACATTTTACTCATTTTGTAACCTGCTATATTCCTATTACTTTATAGTTATTTAAACTTAAACTTATACTTATTTAAGATTTAAATCAACATACTTGAAATAGTCTGGTATTGGTACTAGTGACTAAAGAAGCCAATCTAGAAAAAAAATCTTAAAAATAATTTAAATACAGATGGTACTATGTGCTCAACAGAAAAATATTGACAGTAAATAGTTTAAGTGTTATAATTAGAAGTGATTAAACAGTGATGGCATAGGAGAATGTAATTATCATTAGATCAGTACCTGAGTAAATATTTGTCAGGAAATTACTTATTTTTTTATAATATTGACTTCTACTCACTGTTTTTTTAAACTTTCATCTTTAAGTACTAATATTTTATATTTAACTATAAGCAATATCATTCTCTACAGTCCAGAACATTTTTCTTATTACATCATTGAAAGCAGGACATGTGTTTGGGCCTTGTAACACTGCAGTTTGCTCATTGCAATGAAGACATACACATCTCTTCTGCCCAAAATATATTTCTTCATGTTATTACTGATGTTTCAATACAAAGCAGTTTATTATATCAGCTCTTTTGGTAAATACACATTTATAAATGTGTGAGTTTTCTTCAGTCTAGATTACCTTTATGTCATAAATGCTAACAGTAAGATAAATTTCAGTATGTGTTTGAATATGTATTTTGAGATTTATCTTATGTTTAACGAAAATGTTTTGTTTTTA
The DNA here is from genome assembly GCA_004025045.1 of Sigmodon hispidus. Classification (NCBI taxonomy): domain Eukaryota; kingdom Metazoa; phylum Chordata; class Mammalia; order Rodentia; family Cricetidae; genus Sigmodon; species Sigmodon hispidus. The sequence continues at coordinate 17,614 of PVIH01016543.1, forward strand.
TGTGCTGCCACATTCTCATTGACACTTTTAATAGAACAATCTGACCGTTTGAACCATTTGCATTATTTTTCATTTACATAACCTAAGGATTTTGAAATATGCAAATTAGAAATTAAAATTTGATGCATAATTTGACACAAATATATCTTGGCTCACAAATTGCTTCTAAGAAAAGCTTTTTCTTTCATTTCATGTTTGTATATACCTTCCTAAGAAATTAGATGAATGTCTAATTTATTATTTATCAAAAAATTTTGGCAATTTTCCAATGATTTTTAAAGAATTTTTTTGTTGTTGAAAAGTGGAATCCATGCGAAGGCAGTTTTGACCTGGTTGTCTTTCTTGTGTTGACCTGATTACAGCCCTGTACTGGCAGTTGAGGTTCTATTCCCTAACTGACAATGTGGGTCAAGGTCACCTTTATGGTTGTTAGAGAAGACGCCGATCTGAGACCTTCAGTTTAATGACCCACTATCTTCCGTATAAGTTATGGTCTGGGACCATGGCAAGAACTTTTGAAGCTTCATTAGCTCTTTGGCCACAGGGGAATAATTAAATTAACCAAAAAAGAAAGAAAGAAAGAAAATTTAAAGCTGGCAAATTTTTAGCCCTGAAATTGTGGGCTTTTAGTGTTTGGCCAGGAAACAGTGTTGGGTTATCTTGTGAGAGTTTTGTATAACTTCCACGTCATGTAACGTTTGCAACGTTGTAAGTTTGTTAAACTTTATTCCATTGTAATTAGTTTTTAGTTAAACAGCTGTTATATCACACACATCACCACAAAAATGAAACACTGTCTCTGCAAAGTTAATGTTGGCTCTAATATGGCTACAGAGATAGCTGAGAATTATTATTTCTTTGTTTTAACTAAAAATAGATTTTGTTCTCATATAAGACAGTTACCACAGTTTTTTCTCCCTTTGCTGCTCCCAGCTTTTTCCCAGGTCAACTTTTTTTCTGTTTCCCTCCAGGAAAGAGCAAGTCTCCCAGACACAACAACAAAATATTTTAAAACAAGATACAATGAGACAAGGCAACCCAACAGAAGGAAATGAGTCCCAAGAGTGGGCAAAAGAGTCAGAGACATACCTACTTTCCCCAAAATACCAAACTAATAACCATAACATATGCACAGAGGACTTGGTCCAAACCCATACAGGCCTGATGCTTGCTTCTTCAGTCACTGTGAACCAACATAAGCCCTACTCCACGTTTACTTGGGGAGGTAAGATTGGAGGAATGAGAGCAGATGGGGAATTGTTTTAATTCCAGTAGAGAAATGAGTGAAAAAGCCATGAGTTTAGACATCATGGTGATTGGTAAAGAACAACATGAATGAGTTTTCCCAGAAAAATTGTGTAGAGTCACAAATTCAGGGAGATGAAGTTGAGGAATTTCAACTCCCATAGCATATCACCAAAAACATATTGGAAAAATCTGAAAAGAATAATTTATGGGAAGAGAAGGCACAGATGTAGAATTTATAGTAAACACCGTGAAATGAGATTGCGTTAAATTAAAAAAATTATATGTATAGCATAAAAAATAGAAAAAAGAAACTGCTTACAAAATGGAGAAAATGTTTGCCAGCTACTCATCAAGCAGGGTATAAGTAAGCAATATATGAAGAGCTCAAAAATTAAAAGAAGCAAATAAATTGCATAGCAAATTAAACAATCTTCAGAAGAAAAGTACAAAGGACTATTAAGTATATGAAAAAATTGAATTTTTGATCATAAGGATATATAAACTGAAGCTATATTGAAGAGTTTAGAGAGATGGCTCAGTAGTTAAAGGTATTTGTTATTCTGATACATGGAAGTCAGTTTTTAGCACTCATGGTCCTGTGGCTCGCAAACATTGAACTATAGCACCTGGAATAGAGTGTTCTATTATGGCCTTCATGAGTACCAACAAGAAATGTGATATGAACAGACATACACAATTGAAAAAAACTTCACTAGGTTTGCCCTTATAGATTCCAAGGAGTTTTCTTTCTTTCTTTTATCAAAATGTATTTTCTTTTTTTATTGTTTTTTTGTTGTTTTATTTATTTTTGAATAAAATCTCATTTTTATCTATGTATCTCCTTGTTCAAACTCCCTCCCCCTCAGTCACTCTCCTCCCCCAAAAGGGCAGGAGGTCCCAAGGTCTCAAGGTGGCTTAGTTCAGCATGCACTCCAGGCAAGTCTAATTTTCTCATCCTAATATCAAGACTGAATTAGGTGATCCTCTGGAGGGAATGGGTTCCAAGGTGCCTGTCCAAGGTTCTTCAGATCCCAAGCTGTTAAGTGGTTGTAGTTTGCAGCTTGGACATGCTTTGCTTTTTGTTTAAAGTCCACTAATGATGAGTACATCCCTTGCTTATCTTTCTGGGTTTGTGATACCTTGCTCAGGAGGATATTCTCCAAATCCATCCATTTGCCAAAATTATTTAGTGTAATATATCATATAATTTTGGTTGTGAGCCTAGCCTTTAATGGCTGAGCCATCTCTCCAGCCCTTATGGATATAAGGTAATCTTAATGCAATTTTAGGATACTTGAGGGTGACTGGGAGGAGCAGGAGGGGGAAGGGAGTTTGAACAAGGGTATACATGGGTAAAACATAAGACTATTCATAATAAAAAAAGAAAAAAAAAACAAAAAAAATTCTTATGGGTGCTAAATAGTTGGATAGTAGGTTTTAGTATTCTTATAGCAGAAATAAACACAAAACCTTCATATTACACCTTTAAAAAGTTATATATATTATACAAATATGTTACATATATTTAAGTATTTAGTATATACTAAAAATGTTATAATCACTAAATGTTATATTCACTAAAAATATTATATATATGTTGTTTTTAAAATACTATACCAACTACCCAAAAATAAATTGAATTTGTTGCATTTTAAGTAAATGTAAAAAAATAAATAAAATTGAAGAGATAAATTTAAAACAATAAACAAACAAACAAAAACCTTCAAGATATATAAAAAACCAAGTGAGCCATGACCACAGGCACATAAAAAACCAAATTAATAAAGATAAATTAAGATAAAAAACCTAACAATATGCCTATGGGTCAAACAAAATAAAATTAATATAAACTTCTAAATCATTCTTAAGAAAAACACAAATAAGTCAAACCTCTAGCCCTACACAAGGTCAAAACTTTGTACATCAGTTTCCACTGCAGTAGATTTTTATATTGTCTCCCAATTACTCCCAGTTCTAGTCATCTCTCTCAATATTCTTCCACCCTGAACCTGATCCCTCTTGTTCTCCTCCCCCTAATCACTCACAAAAATCTATTTCTAGTTCCCAGAAAGATCCATGCACTCTCATTGTTGCTTAGCCTCCATGGGTCTTCACTTTACAGCTGATGTATACTTACAAGTGAGTATGTACCATGTTTGTCTTTCCTAGTATGGATTACCTCACTCCATCCACTTGACTGCTAATTTCATATTGTCCTTGTTTTTAACAGCTGAGTAATACTCCATATCTGAAATATAACACATTTTCTTTATTCATTATTCAGGTGAGGGGCATCTAGGTGGTTTCCAGTCTCTGGTTGTTATGAATAAAGCTGCCATAAACATGGTTGAATAAGTGTTTGTGTGGTAGAATGGAACATTCATTTGGTATATGCCTGAGCATGGTATAGCTGGGTCTTGATATAAATTGGTTTCTAATTTTCTGAGGAATTGCCTATTGATTTCCATAGTGACTGTACTGGTTTCCACTTCTCCAATAATGGAGAAGTGTGTTCCCCTTGCTTATTTGTGGTTTTTATTTTATTTTTATTTTATTTGATTATTTGTTGTTTTTATTTTAGCCATTCTGACAGGTGTAAGATAAAATCTCAAAATCATTTTAATTTGCATTTCCCTGATGGCTAAGGATGCTAAACATTGTTTCTTTGGCATTTGAGGTTCCTCTGTTGATAATTCTCTCTTGAGATCTATACTCCTCTGTCTGATGTGGGGTGGATGAAAATCCTTTCCCATTCTGTAGGTTGCTGTTTTATCTTATTAATGGTGTTCTTTGCCTTACTAAAGCTTGTAAGTTTTCTGAGGTCCTATTTATTAATTGTTCTTAGTTCCTGTGCTATTAGTGCTCTGATCAGGAAGTTACTTTCTGTGACATATGCATTTGATATTATTTTCCACATTTTCTTCTAGTAGGTTAAGTGTATCTGGTTTTATGTTGAAGTTTTTGACTCACTTGGACCTGTGTGTGTGTGAGTGTGTGTGTGTGTGTGTGTGTGTGTGTGTGTGTGTGCACAAGGTGATAGCTATTAATCAACTTGTATTATTTTATTGCTGACATCCATTTAGATTGGCAGGTACCCTCTGTGGAAGATACTTTCCTTTTTCCCCCATTGTATATTTCTGGCTTCTTCACAAGAAATCAGGTGGTCAAATGTGTATGAATTTGTGTCTATATCTTCAATTCTATTACATTGATGAATTTGTCTATATTTATGTGAAAATGATGTGATTTTTATTACTTAAAGCTCTGTAATATAATTTGAACCCAGGGATGGTCATTTCTTCAGATTTTTTTTTATTGTACAAGATGTGGTGGGAGGGGGAAGAGACCTTGAATAAGGATATACAGGGATGGAAAAAAAATTCAGAGGAAAAGAAAATATATGTGTAGCAATCTTATTTGCATTTCCACCCTTGATAAGCCATGCTTATGATTATTATCCTCTGTATAGTTATTGTTGACTCTTCCGCATTTTTAAATTCCTTTTACTCTATTTTTTTGATAAATACAAAATAAAGAAGGAAAAAAAATTGTTTTAGCTATCCTTGATTTTTCTATTTTTTTTCTTTACAGACATTTATTGATTGCACGTTTGTCTTTGAAGAGATGGCAGAGAAACATGCATACACATAGAAAACATAAAGATTCAGTTGTTTTTAGAGTATAAAAAGTAATCTCCACTAGTCTTCACTGAAGGCCTTCGTTGTAATCAGAAGTTAACCATGGCTGATGAAGGCTGGTTTCTCCAGAGACAAAGGCTTCCAGGTCTCCCATCAGGGAATCAGTGAATCCCCACTGGACATCATCTGTGATAGGTACCCTTGAAGCTCTCCAGGAGGCACTGGAAAGCCATAATTCTAAGGCTAGTAGACAGGAGATGGCAATCCCATTGAAGGTTGAGGATACGTGGGAAACAGGGTTACCAGCTCCATCATAGAGAGGTCGTAAGAAATGGCTTTTCTGGAGTCCGTGGCCCAGGATCCTGTACAGGACCTCTACATGAGGAGAAAAGAAAGGTTGGATTTGTGGTCTTTCATTACATAGAGTCTTATACAGATTCTTCATAGTCAGCAGCAGGTTAAAACAACTTTTCCAGCTCTTCCTCTGGCCCCGCTGATAGAGTTGCTGGCAGAGAGCCTTGGCCATCTTTTGGCTCTTCTTTCCTGGGTGGCCAATTTCCTGTTCAACTATTTCCAACTCGATAAGGAAGATCTGGATTTCAGAGTCAGTCTATGGCCTACAAGAAGAAACTGAGGGCCTTTGGCCTTCCTGTTGTCCAATCCGGTCCATTTGGTGTCTTGCATGTGTTTCAAACTTTAGGTTTAAATTGCTTTTCTCCTTTTGCTCCTGAGATCAGCTTTGCTTCCTTGAGTCACAGAACTGGATTTGCTCGGGGTTTGTGTCTTCAGCAAAGTCTGGAGTGTGGAGAAAAAGCTGTGCTCATTTCCCTGCATTGCTGAAGTCTGGGAACCCTGTGGGCATATAAAGCTCTTGGTTGTGGCTGAACCTGGCCCCGCCTACCTGGATAACAGGGTGGGTAAGGAGACAATAGTTTGAAACTTCTAATCCTACTCAGGGGCTGAGACAGGAGGGTTGCATAGATTTCTAGAACTCAGTCTCAATTAACATTATCAAAAAATCAAAGCAAATCAAGGTCAACTGTCTTCAATTTTGCTTTTGAGACAGTGATTTTATTTTGGAATAATTTTATTCTGATAACTCACATTCATCTCTGAAAAGTTCAGGACATTCCGTTTGATTGTAATTTAACATACTAAAATTTCCTCCTTGATTTTATTTATTTATTTAATTTTGATTTTTTATTTATTTTTGAATAAAGTCTCATTTTTTATTTATGTATTCCCTCGTTTAAACTCCTTTTCCCCTTCCCGCCCCTCCCAGTCACTCTCTCTTCTCCCTATCATATGAAGCTGAGTATTATTATTTTAAGTTTTGTAAAGAATTGTGTTAGAATTTTGATTGGGATTACATTGAATCTGTAGATTGCCTTTGTAGGATGACCATCTTTACTATGTTAATGCTATCAATTCCATAAGCATGGAAGGTGTTTCCATCTTCTAATAGCTTTGTCAATTTCCTTCTTAAAACACTAGAGGTTTCCGTCATACAAGTTCTTCACTTGCTTAGTGAGAGTCGCTCCAATGTATTTTATATTATTTGGGGGGAAGGATTTTCCCCCTGATTATTCTCAGTGCATTTGTCATCTCTGTGTGTGAGGGCTACTGATTTTTGAGTTAATCTTATATCCAGCAACTTTACTAAAAGTAAAGTATATTAGCTGTAGTAGTTCCATGATAGAATTTTGGTGGTATATCATGTGTACTACCATTATTAGCTGCAAATAATGATGCTTTTACTTCTTCCTCTCCAATTTGTATCTCTCTGATCTCTGTCAGTTTTTTTTATCACTAATGCTAGAACTTCAGTTACTATATTGAATAGATATAGAGAAAGTGTACAATCTTGTCTTGTTCCCAATTTTAGTAGAATTGTTTTGAGTTTCTCCCCATTTAATTTGATGTTGGCTGTATGCTTATTCCAACAAGGCCATACCCAATCCAACAAGGTGACACCTTCTAATAGTGCTACTCCCTATAGGCCAAACATTAAAACACATGAGACCATGGAGCCCATACTAACTCTAACTACCACACTTAGGAAAAAAGCCCTCCAATAGATTGCACAAGCAAAACACCAAAAGTACAGGAAAAACTGGCTTTGTTTGTATCCCTCTCCCGAGATATAACAATTGATCAAGTAATTTCATATTTATAATTGCTATCTGTGACAATACCAATTATAGCTTAGAAATTCTGCTTAGTTTTTGGTGTTTCCAATGCTAAAATAAAATGATTTCTAAATTCAAATTTTTGTATTTTTAAATTAATTTAAATGCCTTTAAACATTTTAAAAAATATTTGAATATTGGTTTTTAAAACTTACAATTATTGCTAAGAGTTAATTGTGATTAAAAATTATAATGGTAATATCACTTTGTGATTACAAAATAAGATTGTCAGTTCCAAGTCTTGGCTAGTGCATCCTGTTTTGAAAATGCAACATCCCTAGAAGCCAGAAAAGAATATGATCATATTTCAAGTTGATAACTATCTACTGCCTCTGGAATTATGAAATAAGTGTATTTTTATTTTTACAGAACTGTGACTATAAGTCTCCCTACAGATAATAATAAGCACAGTACAATCCATATCTGAATTTTGAAGGATCCCCAAGTAAAGAGATTTATCACATAGACAGATGAGTTAAGACACGTACCTGACAATGTCATCACTACATTTCTTATCAGGAAAATAGATTTTTCAATGCAGAAATAGAAAATAACAAAAAACCCAAAAATAGACTGGAAAATCCAGGAAAATAGCATATCTAGGGAAGGCTATTTATCTAGACAACACTGTATTCAGTGAAGAGAATACCTTCAGAGAAGATGGTACATACAGCTAGTGTTGTGCATTCAGTGAAGACTGTACATTCAGCAAAGACTGTAATACAGAAAAGATGACTGTGATCTAGAAGAGATGATTGTAACCCATAAAAAATAATTGAAAAGGAGATTTTTTTTTAATCATAAAATATCAGGAACTAGACAAAGATGTCCACTCTCCTCTTAAATAGTTCACAAAGTTTTAGCCAAAGCAATAAGAGAACAAAAGGAGATTAAGGTGATACAAATTGGAAAAGAAGAAGTGAAATTATCTCTGTTTATATATGATGTGATTGTATATGATATGGACATGATATGATTGTATACCTAAGTGACTCAAAAATTCTCCCAGGACACTTCTACAGCTAAATAACACCATCAGCAATGTATCAGGATACAAGATTAATTAAAAAATATTAGTTGCCCTCCTTTACACTAAAGACAAACAGGCTGAAAGATAAATAAGGGAAACATCACCCTTTATAATAGCTATAAATAGCATTGGATACCTTGGTGTAACTATAACCAAAGAAGTAACAGATCTGTTAGACAAAAAATTTTAAATCACTGAAGAAAGAAATTGAAAGTATATCGGAAAGATCTCCCATGTTCCTGCATAGGTAAGATCAACATAGTAAAAATGACAATCTTACCAAATGCAATCTATAGATACAATGCAATTCTGATTAAAATCTCAACATGATTTTTTACAGTCCTTCAAAGAACAATAATAAATTTATTTGGAATACCAGGAAAGCCAGGATTGCCAAAACAGTTTTGCACAACAAAAGAACCTCATAAGGCATCACCATCCCTGACTTCAAGTTATGCTATAGAGCTACAGTATGAAAAACAGCCTGGTACTGGCATAAAAACACACATGTGGATCAATGGAATTAAATTGATGATCCCGACATTAACCCAAAAACCTATGAACACCTGATCTTTGACAAAGAGGCTTAAAATATTCAATGAAAAAACGATAGTATCTATAACAAATGATGTTGGCAGAGCTGGATGGGAGTGTGTAGAAAAATGCAAGTAGACCCAAACCTGTCAACCAACACAAAACTCAAGTCCAAGAGGATCAAAGACCTCAATATAAACCTAGCCATACTAAACTTGATAGAAAAAAAAAGTGGGAAATACCCTCCAATGCATAGGTGACTACTTCCTAAATATAACATCAGTAGCACAGACACTAAGAACAACAATAAATGAGACCTCCTGATACTCAGAAGCTTCTGTAAAGCCAAGGACACAGTCAATAAGACAAAACAAAAGCCTACAGAAGGAAAAGATTTTCACCAACCCTACAAGTGGCAGAAGTCTGATTTCTAAAATATATAGATAACTCAAGAAACTAGAGCCCCAAACCCTAAATAAGCCAATTAAAAAATGACGTTCAAAACTAAAAAAGGAATTCTCAGAAGAAAAATTAAAAAGCTCTGAAAGGCACTTGAAAAAGTGCTCAGCATCTTTATCCATCAGAGAAATGCAAATCAAAACAACCTTGAGATGCCACCTTACATCTGTCAGAATGGCTAAGATTTAAAACACAGATGACAGCCTATGTTGGAGAGGATGCGGAGCAAGGGGAACACTCCTCCATTGTTGCTGGGAGTGTAAGCTTGTTCAGCCACTCAGGAATGCAGTATGGCGGTTTCTCAGAAAACTGAGAATTAATTTCTGCAATGATCCAGAAAACCACTATTGGGCATATACTTACAGTATGCACATTTTTACCCCAAGAGCATGAGTTCAACTATGTTCATAACAGCATTATTTCTATTAGCCAGAACCTGGTAACACCCTAGATGCCCCTCACCTGAAGAATGGATTAACAAACTGATTCATCTACACAATGGAGTACTACTCAGCAGTAAGAAAAAATATTACCCTAAAATTTGCAGGCAAATGGATGGATTTGGAGAATATTCTGAGTGAGGTATCACAAACCCAGAAAAATAATCAGGGGACGTACTCACTCACTAGTGGGCTTTTGTAAAGAAATAAAAATAAAGAAAACATTTTCTTAGATAATTTTTTCTTTGTTGCCTTGGCTTTTTAATCACAGCAATAGTAAAATAATTAAGACAAATATTTTAAACACTTGCTGTCATTTATATTGATCTATTTAATGTATGTGTCTTTTTCTGTAATATCTATATTTGAACCACACCCATTTATTTTTTTCTTATTAGAGGAAGTATTTTGTTTAACTTCTTATACTGTTCATTCCTACTGTCAGGGTATGTTTTTTTTTTTTCTTAGAAAAACATCATTTTTACTTTTTTTTATTAAGACATTTCTCTTTTTTTCTTTATTTATTTTGTATTTATCAAGAAAAACAGTAAAATGAATTTAAAATGTTGAGAAGTTAGCAATAACTATAAAGAAGATAAACATCATAAGCATGACTTATCAAGGGTAATAAGGCAAATAAGATTGCTACACATATATTTACTTTGTGTTCAGCTTTCCCTCTGAATTTTTTTTCCATCTCTGTATATCCTTATTCAAGGTTCCTTCCCACCTCTCACCACATCAGGTCATTTTTCTTCTCCACTACTCCCCATTCCCTCCCTAGGCAGGGAGCAGACAGTCCTATGGTTCCACTGACCCAATAATGCTTGGATCAGTCTCCACTCCTGGCAAATCCAGTTTTGTCCCCCCTCCCTCAAGAGTAAGTCAAGTGTTCCTATATTTGGAGGGGGATCCAAAGGGTCAGTCCAGGGTGTCTCTGATCCCAAGCTGTTTAGTGGTTGTGGTTTGCAGCTTGGGCATGCTTGGCTTTTTCTTGTTAATTTGTTTAGAGACCACTAATGAGTGAGTACATCCCCTGCTTATCTTTCTTAGTTTGTGATACCTCACTCAGGAGGATATTCTCCAAATCCATCCATTTACCTGCA